>PNEQ01115291.1:0-20460 GCA_003012365.1 Medauroidea extradentata | reverse complement strand
GGACAGTCTGAGGGAGATTATCTCTAATGTAGAGTGCAACCCCACCTCCATTTGAGGTTTCACGGCATGAGAAATATGATAGATAATTTGGAATGTTGTAGTATTTGGTCTCGCTCTGAGTTAGCCAAGTTTCGGTTATGACTACTATGGAGGGCATATAGCCTAGTTCTGACAAGTTAAAGGTTAGTTCATGGAATTTACTACGTAGGCTCCTGATGTTAATGAGCATAAACGATAAATCTTTTGTAAGATTAGTGGTCTGTCTGCGAATATCCTCAGCATATTCTGTAATGCACGAAAAGTCCTTATTAGTAGGTGTTACTCCATATTGGATAGTATTTACATTCATTATATCTTAAACACTACTATTATTATTTACTAACCAGTGATTAAGATTACTTATGTGTCTCCTCCCTGATAATTCTGTTACACAGTTCCTCGAGTGCCCAGGTGTCCCTTATAACTGTTGATGCTCCTCCATTGGTCTTTTGTACAAAAATCTTCCCCCGGACTGACCAGGCAGCAGCAATTTTACCTTCTCTGTTTAGTGCTCTTGCTCGACCCAGTAGCTTCTTGTTGTAAGCTGTTAGATGATCGTTTAAGAAGATCTGTTTGTTTTCCCCGCTTATTCCTAACTCTCTCGTAAATATGGTTCCTTTCGTCTTCCTCAGTTGCATGATCTTCTGCTTGGTTTCTCGACGCACACATCGTATGACTATGGATGGAGGCACATTCTGGTTTCTTGGTTGCCTCAGAAGGTGGCAGCCATCTATTTCACTGTCCTGTAGGTTATGTCCAATCACTTTGCATACATTTTTGAGCAACTCCACACAGTTCTCTTCTGGTCTGACAGGGATACCATTTACTTCTATGTTGTAATTTTTACTATACTGTTCGAGGTCGTTAGTATAGTCCAACAAGTAATTGATACTGTCTTGTTGACGCTTACTTGTTTCTCGCAACTTTGTGTTTTCGCCCTGGAGACAACCGAGTTCTGTAAGCAGTTCGTCAATCTTCTTTTGTAAGTCTACATTTATTGAACCATCACTAAGTTTTGTCTGTACTTCAGCCACGTTGGTTTGTACAGCCTCTATCTTTTCCACTAGTGCCATCAGTGTTTCCTGCATACCTTGGTCATCGTGGAACACACGCTTGCAGTCGTTGCACTGGTATATCTCTTTGCTTCTGCTTAATGCCTCGAAAGTTCTCTTGCTCATCTTCATACACGTTTTGTGACGCCATAAATAACATTTACTCTCGCAAAAAAGCACCTCATCACTTTCTTTGACTTCTTTTTTACATTCCGCACACATGTCCCGCACCTGATCATCCGCCACGTGGGCCAGATGCATTAACATAACATTTAAGGGACGGGCCTTCTCCCACAACCAACGTAGAAGTAGAACAGTGCTATTTACGGTGAAAGCTGTCCCCTAGCGCGAACATCAGAGCCACATGCACGCAGAGAGACTTGCATCTATTCCTCACGCATTCCCACTGCAGCGTACAACTCCACCCTTGTGGCTCCCCGTTAGAGTACCATAGAGCCAACAGAGTAAAGGCCCGTTCACAATCGACATGGCGCAAGTAAAAAACATAGCATAAGAAAGTGAATATCTGTGATACGAATGATGGTGTTCACAATGAATACTTGGCATGACTTACGGGGCGTAACTTGCTTGGCAAGGCGTTAAAGGTGGTCATCTCTGAGTTTCCTACACCAAGTGTTTCATGCCGGCCAATAAGAATGTAAAACGTCATAAGTGCTATTGGCGCGAAAATTTTCGTCCAATAACAAATTAGTTCTTTTCTTGTTGAATATTTTCTGATTGGTCAATTTCGTGGTGATTGTGTACGGACAGTTTCGCATGTTATGCTATGTAAGTTATGTTATTTTTTTCATGTCGATTGTGAACGGGCCTTAAGTAATATTTTCAGCGATAACCTTCAACATCCCCCCCCCTCCTTTATTTTCATCACCACCTCGTTCAGGGACCGCCGCGAACGTCACATGCCCAGACTCATGCTCTACCGACCTGGGCCGGTTCAAGTCCAGGTGGCGCCCATACACCACCCATGACACTTAATCTTCAATAATACGCACCCCCACAGAGGCACATGGCGACATATGGCATCCATCGCTTTGGCGGAGTAAATTCATAAAGTTGCGGGCTATTTAGGCGATGAAGAATCGCCAGATCAGGAACTATTGTGGATAGTCACATATTTTGGCGAGCAAGGAACAGTTGTGTATAACGTAGGTAGAGAGAGCAGGCAGGAAGCGTGGACAGTGAGATACCACGCGGGCAGCAGGAAGGGAGCACGCATGCATGCATGGGAGCATTCCCCCTCACAACCCCTCGCGGCGAGCAGTGATTACGGGACCGGCCGGCCACGCACAACAGCACAGAGTGAAAGCAAGAGTGGACTAACTCCACTGCCAACATGTTCGCAGCTCAGAAAGTAGTGTGCGTGCGGTGCGAGCTACTGAGACTGGACACAGTGAAACCGGATGACTGGTTAGTTAGCTTTACGTGCGGGTGCCAATGGCCAGAGACAACATCGATGCCAACTCGCCCGTGGCGGGAACACCACGGGAGAAAGCCACAGTGGGTAGGGCACACCCACTGTGATGCCCAGAACTGTCCGGAGATGGGATACGAGATCGCGACGTGCGTGACGTGTGCTACCGTGAGACACAGACAGTGCACCCTGGCAGTAGAACTACGAACCTTTGGAGGTGTTTTTGCGTGCAGCCTGTGTGTTGACCGACAGAACGCGCAGCGGGATCGTGCCTCGCCAGGCACGTCAACCGACACCGGCGAAAGAGAGCTGTCCAACCGCGCCACAACATCCGTGTCGAGAAACGTTGTGCAATTCAGCTGATGCCGTGAACACACGTACTGAGAGTGGCGGCGCACAAGAGGGCCCAGATAACGAAGGCGCAGAAAGTGACAAAAAGTGATGCATAGTGTCGGGACTACGTGAGGATGTGCTGCTAAAACATGTGGCGCTGCCAGAGTACTCAGGCAGTAACGTCGAGGACCTGGCACAATTTGTAGACAAATGCGCGGCAAGACTGCGCCGGTACCACGTACCGGAGGAGGAATGGGCAGAGAGAGCAGTGGCACAACACCGCGGTCAGGCGCGCTAGTGGTGGAACTTGTGGAAGAGCGTTTATGCATCGTGGGAAGAATTCACGAGCCTAGGGGAGCACTTCTCAGAAGCTGAAGCCAGGGCCGACTGCCTAGCCCAGTTTTACGGCGAGTAACAGCGGGAGGGAGAGCCGATCGAGTGCTTCATAGCCAAAAAGCTGCACCTTTGCCGCCGAGTGAACCCAGATGTGCAACTAGCCGAAGCACTACCAGATGTAACATGACAGACAAATGAGATAATTCAACCATTTCTCAGCCTGGTCGCCGGCGAATCAGTAGAGAGATATGTGCGCCGAGCCACCACGGCGGAGCGGGGCCTCAAACACCTGTTCAGCCCGAGACAAAGAGACCAGTACAGAAGCCGACCTGGGAATGGAACGACGGCGGAGCAAGCACGATTAGAGGGCCGACAGGGCGAGACAGGCGGAAAAGTACCAAGGCGGGCCCTGACGGAAGGCCCGGCGTAACCTACAGACTGGCGGTGATGAGGGGAGAGACCACCGCAGCAATGCCATACCTGCCCAATACCAACATGGCATTGGCACGAGGACTGCCTAGTGTGCAACCCGAATCGTCAGCTGGCAGGAAACGAGTAAGTGGGGGAGCCCAACCTGACGTCGTACTCCCTGTAGTCACGAATCCGCCAAACTCAACGGAGCCTGCACCAGGGATCAGCTGATGCGGATCGCTGTGGAATTGAAGGGCTGGAGCGTCGTGGCGCTCATGGACACAGCAGCCAGCCACACTATCCAGCTAGGCCTGGCGCATGCCAGGCGCTCCCAGCACGACCCAGCCATACTGCAGCTGGCCACCCACAACGGCACAGGGCGCACCCTGGTCACAACGGACATCACCATCCGCATGCAGGACCAGGTCTCGACCACGACGGTGGTGGTGGTGAGCAGCTTGCGGGAGGTGGTGGCGCTGGACAAACCTTGGCTGTGTGCGCAGGGGGCCGTCATAGAGGTCGCAATCCGCGGGATGCACCTAGGAGTGGGCGAGTGGAGGACCATCTATGCGGTGAATGAAACGCCTTCGTTACCAGTCTTGTGTTACACTTGCCCGACCTAGATCATTAAGTGCCAGAAATGTACCGCGACACAGTAGAATGAGTGCTAAGGGAACGACAGGACATCTTTGCCTTCTCGGACCTGCTTCACGCCACCACAGCAGCCGAGCACGCTATCCCCACCGGAAGTGACGAACCAGTGTACATGGGACGGAGGGCGTATGGGTTTGAGGAACAGCGCGTCATTAGAGAACAGGTGGAAGTGATACTGAAGGAAGGGATAATTGAGTCGTCGTCGTCGGTCAGTAGCTACAACTCGCAGATTGTGCTAGTGTCAAAGGACGGGGGCACGAGGTTCTGTGTGGACTTCAGACTGGTGAACGCAGTGACACAGAGTGCGACACCATCACATATTAGTGTGGACGAAGTGCTCGCTAGCCTAAGGGACACGAAAGTATTTTGCACGTTAGACTTAAAGGCGGGTTACTGGCAGGTCCCCATCAGACAGTAGAACCGAGAGAAGACGGCATTTACCACCCCTGACGGAAGGCGCTACTAATTCCGCGTCATGCCCTTTGGCCTGAAATGTGTGCCCTCGACCTTTCAATACATGATGTCCCAGGTCTTGCAGGGATACATAGGCGAATTCGTAACGACGTACCTGGACGACATAATTGTGTGGCCCTGGAACTGAGAAGAACACGTGCACCACTTGAGACTACTGCTGGAGCATTTAGTGACCCACCATCTTGTAGTGTCGCCGACAATGTCTCATATAGGGAAACAAAACGTGGACTTTCTGGGTCATGAAGTACGCGCAGCAGGGAATTATGCACACCTGACCCACCTTGCAAAGATAGCAGAAGCCGAACAACCGCGGACATGCAATAAACTACAACGGTTCATCGGGCTAGACAACTGGCTTCGGAACTATATCTCGAGATTTGCACAGATCACGACACTGCTGACGGACTTGTTGTTACTGCAGGTACGATACCGCTGGACAGAGAGCGTACGACGTGCTTTCGACCAGCAAAAAACTGCCTTTCGTAACTGCCATACCCTCTCCCACATGGACGGTCAGAGGCGGCTATACGTCCAAACGGATGCCAGTATGGAAGGAGCAGGCGTGGGCCTATACCAACTCGCGGAGGATGGCACGAGACTCATTGTATGTTATGGCAGCGCGAAGTTCGGGGATGTGTAGCGCCGGTACTACAGCAATGAGAGAGAGTGCCTCGCCATAGTATAGGCCTTGCGCCGGTTCCGACACTACCTAGAAGGGAGACCATTAACATTGCGCACGGACAACAAGTGCCTCACCTAGCTAGACACCATACAGGGGCAAACTCATCCTGTGGGCACTACTGTTGCAATCTTTCGACTTCACGGTGGAGCATGTGCCGGGAGAGGAGAACAAGTCGCCCGACCTCCTGTTAAGAGAACTGGACCCAAGGGAAACACTCCGCGATGAGGAGGAAACCGAGACTATGGCACCACCCAGGAAATGAACCCCAGACCGCGATCGCCCAGAACTGCTCAGGTGTACCAAACCCCCTGAATCCGCTTCTGTGCATAAATGTAACGACCATAAAACCCAGCGAGGAAGGCCCGAACACCTGGGCGGAAGTGATGGTACATGTCCTTACTAGCCAACAAACGTCGCGAGTCGCCCAGAACCTACACGCGCAAGGGAATGCAGGGGGAAGAGAAAACATCCGAATCGCAAATGCCCAAATTCAGGTGCGTAGTCCCGTCGCAGCGACTTAGAAGACATACGTCCCGCCAGAATCGAGAGAGGGAGTCTTTCGGTATGCGCACAACCACCCACTAGCGGGACACCTTGGGACGGAACAGACGCAGCTGCACGACGCAGAGCAC
This sequence comes from Medauroidea extradentata, assembly GCA_003012365.1. NCBI lineage: Eukaryota > Metazoa > Arthropoda > Insecta > Phasmatodea > Phasmatidae > Medauroidea > Medauroidea extradentata. The sequence goes on along the minus strand of PNEQ01115291.1, from coordinate 14,415 downwards.
TTCCACTGGCCAGGCTACGCTGCGGAGACGAGAACGTACGTGCGCACCTGCCGGGAATGCCAGACGAGCAAATCGCGCAGAAGTGACGGGGTGCAACGAGTCCCGCGCTCGCCGACCGAGCCATTTAAGGAAATCACAATAGACCTTATGGGACCCTACCCATGCACGACGCGAGGCAAGCCATTCCTGTTGGTAGTCACGGACGAATTCACTCGCTGGGTGTAAGCGTACGCGATAAGCAACGCCCGAACAAAAAAAATATGGCACATATTGATGAGAGTTTTTCCCCAGATGTAGGTACCCCTGAGGTATCCTGACGGATAATGGCAGCCAATTTGCGGGCAGACAGTCGCACCAGCTGTGCGAGGAGGCACAAATCCGAGCTCGAACGACCCCGACGTACCACCCGAGGGCTAACCCCACAGAAAGACGCAATCAATCTATTAAGCAGCAGCTCAGACTGCGCCTGGGTGACGATTACATGTAATGGGACCCACAGAGACCGGACGCACTGTTTTGTCTGCGCCGACGGGTGAACGAGGCCCCGGGAGAAACCCCGGCAGCACTAGTACAGGGGCGTGAACTAGCTTGGCCAGGAGAAGCACGCGCGAGGGAAGAGGAATGGACAAAACCGGCACGCCAACACCTACAAATGACACACGGGAAAGATTGGAGAGAGCGCGACAGACAGGAAGCGTACCTGCGAAAAATAACACAGGAAAAAGCACGACCCCTAAGGAACTGAACCCAGGAACCCTGGTCTATGTTAGGCAGCACCCCCTGTACGACGCAGGGAGAAGTTACTGTGCAGGGTTCGCGCCACAGTGGCAGGGCGCCTACAGGATACTCCATAAATTAGGAACGACGTCCTATATAATGAGAGGAGTGCGAGGCAAGAAAATGAAAATCCATAGAGATGATGTGCGAAAAGCAAACATTTGGCCAGAAAATCAAGCCGGAGATGACGCCCAACCCCGACCGGACGAGGTTACCCCAATCAGACCAGCCCGAACCCCTGAAATTCCGCACACAGACTTAGACGCGGCCTGGGAGTGGTTATTCTCGACGACACCGGGAGCAGGGGCACTAACAGGTGGAGAACCACTCATGACAGATTCAGAGGAGACAGGACAAACACAAATGGAACCAGGACAAGACGTCCAAGGGACTACAAGAGACAGCTGGGTCTGGGGAGACGACGGCCCGCTGGACGAAGCGAACTTCACGGTGACCGTGGAAGAGTTAGAGGACGAGGACGACCGACGCCCACTGAGATTTTCTCCCTCGGAGTGGGAGGATAACTCGGTACCTCAAGAGCCCAGAGAGGAAGCGCCACCACGCCGACCGCCACTACGGACCCCCTCCGACAACCCAGGGCTGGATAGCGCCAACGCAGGAGGCACAAAAAACCTGGCTCAACAGGGGGAACCATGGTGGCGGCCAAGACGGCCGTTGAACCCCTCCTTGGCCTTTGCTAGCCCCCCATCTGGCGCGAGACCCAAAACGCCGTCGCGCACACCCTGACGACGCCGACTACGCTATAGCAGCCCAGGACAAGACCGCATCAACGCAGAGGTCGCGGGCAACACTGCGCGACAGGAGGGAAACACGGCGGCGGCTCGGACATCCGTTGAACCCCCCCTCCCCTCGACCATCGCTAGCCCTCCCGGCTGGCGCGAGGCCCCATGTCCCGTTGGGCGCACTTAGGCGCCGACGCGACGACGTACCACCTCCGACGCAACCCTCCACGACTTCGGCCAGACAACCAAAACATATTGGTACTAACGAAAATTTCATAGGAATATAACTTACACATGCACACAAACTTTCAACAGTACTACAAAAAAAGGTGTGCCAGAAGTTGGTATAAACTGTGGATGTCGCTGAAACAATATAACTATGCCTGCCTAGTGCCTAGGCATATTACCTGTAATGATTTTAATTTAATTACAATAACATGTAATTCTGTTAGTAACCACTTAACCCACAATCAGGAAGAACACAAAAACAAACAAGGTTAACTTATAATTGGTTTCCAGTAAACCTTTGAATTAATTATGAAGTATTATTTCAATTTTTCAGAACAACAGATTTTGATACTGTAGTTACATATGCCTCGATTTTTAACTTAACTTACGCTAAATTAGCTAGTAAGTAACCTCTTACCTGGCAAAATACGCATGGCACGGGATACATTTTCAGTCGTTTTGTTTCAAGACGTTTGCAAAATTGAATGAAATGATTTTCACACACAACATAATTAATGTACTGTACATGTCTACAGGTTGCTCCTATTTTTGAATTCATTATTAATTCTACGAAGACATTCATCGAAAACATCCTCTTTATACACAGGAAAACGATGCTGTGCGGTAAAACAGTATTAGTGAAGCCTCGGACACAATACATTTTCTTAGATTTCGTCATTTTATACACATTACACAAATCACAAAATAATAACAATAATAATCCATTCGCAATTACATACAATACACGAAGGAGGCCTAAGAATATAAGTTTTCAAACTACCGCCATTTTCATTTATCTATGTGTTTGTTTTGCATTCTTGCCATCTGTTACAGCAGCGCTCATGTGGCTGCGCCCACAACCAACGATGTATCCACTTTGTTCATTTAAGTGTCCACTCCATGGATACTACAGTGACTTTCCGAACTACAAAAGCCACAAGCTTTGTGGCGGGACTATCAATTTTTTTTAAGCTTAATAAAAACTTACATTTCCAAGCTAAATTATGAGTAGTTCCTCTTAAGATAAGTAAATTAAATTAGAAAAACCTAAATAATTTAATTTTTTTTTTTTTACATGCTTTAATATTATTTGATACAGATTAATAACAATAACATAAAAATTAAATACTTACATTAGTACGAGGTGACATATGACCATTCTGAATGTTATGCACCACGATCTGATGACAAAGTAAGTCAAATATGCAAGCAGAGGTTACAGGTAAACATAGAATTCTGTGAGCAACGAAAGTTGTGTAAGTTCATAGAGACTATTCCACCAAGTATAGGCTCATTGTTACCTTAGACTGCTGTTGTAGTTTGGGTCAACCAGAAAGGGGAACAGAATGCTAAAACATACCCCGAGATTGAGAGAACTCCACTTGAAGCTAGTCAGCTTGCATATGACAATGAAACTGAACTTACAAGAACAATGTTATGAAGGTATAATTTCTGTACAAACTGTCAAAAAAATTCCATTTGTGTACAAATTCGTAAAGGCTGCACTACTATTGAGTTACCACAGGCACACGCAAACATCAAACATACATATAAATCTCGTAAGCTACATTTATCGCCGCGCACACACACAGAAGTTCAGGCTATCTTCACAATGTGTGCCAGAAAAGATAGATGGTATATTATTTGTTTGTGTGTTGGCAGCGCTAGTAAGTATGATTGTTGACTTTGTACATTTGTTTTCGTAATCAATTCTTAAATTATGCAAACCACCACGCTTGTTTACATAAACTAAACATGTGGGTAGAAACTGGATATAACTATAGTCATGCTCATTCAAAAATAACAAAGCTCCACATGAACTCTGCAGTACGCTCATTCTGATTTGCTGCGCACAGCATACGTGCACAGAAAAATTTTACTTTTTACCAAAATTTCTGTTCAATTTGGTTCTGCACTATCAGATCATAAGGCAGTAGTGTAAGTTTCACGTAGCAACTACTGAAAAAAACTGATCTTTAGTTGGCAGGGCCTACTTTCGAAATATCAGTGTTATGACAGTCATGCGTCTCGGCGAAAGTGGGGAGGGGGGGGGGGAGAAACGACTCGCTAACATATTTCTTGTAGACTACATAGCAAAAATTTGCACTCTCGCAACCAAAATGGAAATGATATACCAACAAAAAGCGTAAGTAATAAATAAACATGGTCAGGCCTAACTGCCCAAACCAACTTTAAATCTTTTGTTAACACATATGATTAAACAAGTACACTTTAATGGCTGGGAAATACATAGGCGTTAAGTCCTCTGGCTTTTTTTTTCCGTAATATATAGGCCTATAATTTAACAGCTGACACAAAAAAAAACAGGGACTATTTGTACAAAAAGAATTTATTGAGCTGGCAAATTGAAAAAGCATGTTTACATATAGGCCCACAACAAGAACCCTAAGTGTCTGCCCACAAATCCTATTAAAATAAAAGGTAGGTAAATTTCTTTCATTTTCTGTAGCACTTTCCTCTGGATGGTTTAACTGCTTCTTACTTAGTGACTGTTTCTTGTAGACATGCCATGCGACTGCAAGACTGAATGTCTTTCCAGTTCCCTCTTCCGAAACGTGTCTTAAAATATCCTGTTGTTGGCAAATACAGGTCTGGTATTTCAATCCCTGCATCGAGATATATATTAAATATACGCACAGAATAGTAAAATAACACCTTAAACAAAATGAATCACAAACGCACACTAACACACTAGAAGCTAAAACACTCGCAACGGTCATCCTTTGTTTTGGTTGCCGGCATAGGTTGACTAGTAATGGTGCGCATGTTTGTAAAATAGTTATAGAAATGATGCAATTTGAAAAGAATACATAAAATAGTTTACTTACTAATGCTGGGTACAGAACAGTACTGTATTGTTATACTACGGTCCTCCAAAATGCTTATTTATTTTTCACATATAATGCACACTATTTTCAATGTCAGCGATGGAAGTTAACTGATTTGTTGATCAGTGCTGCCACTACTGCTTCGTGGTCATACAATCGCATCTTGTTGTTTTAAATGGTATGTTATTGTGTCATGTGTTTGGCATGTGTTACAATATTGGTAGCATTGGCTGTAAAAATATGGAATTATTACATGGGATAGACAGTAAGTCTGCTGGTAAAAGAAGTGAAGGATTGATGGGTGGCACAAGAACCGCAGCCTGGTTTATTGCAAGAGTGGGATCCTCTAGGGGTCATGAAGGTGGTGTTGGATGTGGTAGGCTGTAGTTTAGGATGAACAGTACTGTACACTGGGGTGGCATCTGTAAGCAAACCTTGAAGGGCAAATTATGCCCCCCTCCATCTATTCACACATTTACATTTAAGAATGAAATTGATTTATTTCTTGGGAAAAATTTTGAGAATCTCACACTGAGTAAAATAAAATTCATTGTAATTTTGTATTTTGTTGTTAGTAATCCATGTCACCCTAACCATACAAGAATAGCGCGCATATCCCTGTACCCGGCAGCCATATTGTGTTGACTTTTAAAAAGTCATGACTACCTGGAAAAAGAGGATCTCTACACTCCTGTTCACAGAAATGTTTTCAAGAAAAATAAATCAAGCAAACTTACACTGCACAGACTACAGTTTGATACATAATTCTCACTCTCAAATGAACAAAAAACACTTAAGTTATCACAAAAACTACTTTTTGAATGACATGCTAGAACTAATGTTACCTTGTTACAATATTTGAAAGCTACAGTTAACCCTGATTAAGTAATGAGAGAAAAGAATAGAAATGACAGAAAACACTACAAGATAGTTTATTAAATATCAAGCTTAAGATTTATATGTATCATGTACATATTTGGTGTATATATATAAATACCATAAAATAAAATTGTTAAAAACAATAATTCATTCAATGCAGATGTACACTGAAAAGTTTCATTAAGAGAATTAAAAATAATATACAGTGATCAGAAACTCTGAACTCCTACCACAAACACCAATGCTAGTGAAAAGATTATTTTTTACAATAAATGCTTTAACACACACACACTCTCTCTACCAGAAATCAACCTAATTAACCACATAAAAAAATTTACAAATGTATACGTAAATCAGAGCTGTACACTATCGCAATATTGCTTAACATATGTGGAAATTTTTTCAGCTTGGCTTATATTCTATGTAAACAAGTGTACTAAAAGTTATTTTATTCTGATGTCTGATGCTGCCTGTGGAATGTGGAGTGTTTAATAGAAGAACAGCAATCTCTCCTGCGCACTCCCAGAAAGTAGGCGCCACCCACGCTTGATGTTTAGGTACTGGATAATGGCTCGGACACAGATCAGTAGTCCTACACACAGAACATACACTAATCAAAGCGTCTTCAAAGTACCTGTTTCACCAATCTTTCATTTACCCTGACTGGTTTCAACGAAGTTAAAACGTTAACTCTGTATAGATTTACCTACATTTAGTATTTTGACGCACGCAAATATGTTTAGATAAGCTAAGTATTCACCTTACGCATACTACATGTATCAAAAAAGTGGTGGACAATATTCAGCAACTACACTAGACCCCCGATTTTACGAACCCTGGATTTAACGAAGGTAGCGATTCTACGAATACAATCTCAAGAACCCTCAAAAAAATAACAAAATTATAGACAAAAAAAAATTGTAAGGAATTACGTTGACAATGAATAAAACATACTGTATCTAATTCACAGCATTAAAATATGAATTGTAGAGTTGCAGTTATTACTTGGTAAGTCACAATATTAAAAATAAAACAAAAATAGCGAAAATCCGTTAAAAAATGCAGCAGTGACAGTTTGAAAACCGAGCGGCGGCGCCGCCGCCGCCAACTACGACGTAATAGAATCTATATTGAGGTCGTACTATAGACGCAAAGTTCCAGCGCATGCGCATATGCTCATTTAACTATAGTATAGCCTCCTTCTAGGCTGTTTCACGACGTCTTATATCTCTCTCGTCTCGCGCCGAATGAGTTTACTTTTTTACACGAACCCTATAAATAATAGCGTGATATTTTTCTTTATCGCGTTAACACCATACGTACTTAAAACAATTATCTTGGCGCATAATTTGCTTAAACAATGCGTTACTGCGTGTCGTAAAACGTGTGTTTCACAAGTGAGCACGATAATAGCGCTACCTATTTTTCAAGTGTAGAAACATTTGTCTCCGGGTATGTCGAACTTGGAAAGTAAATAGACGTTCGTGTATTACGTAATCCCGGAACTCCTAATTTATTTTTACCGCATATACTGATTGTGAAAGTGATTATTTTCAATCACTTGTACATGTAATTCTCGACGATTTTAGGTAAGAACGTCACAAAATGGCATTTTTGGAACAAAGTCGGTATATGGTATGTATGGTGTCTCTATCTATCTGCCATCTTGTGAACGTTCGTACAGTTGCGCTATCTGTCCGCTCTGCACGCTACTAGTATCTACAATCTCGTACAATTCTTCAACAACGTCGAGGGAATGTTTTTACGTTAAGTTATATAAAACTGCGCAATGAATAAATACATCCGCTTAATCCTTCTTTCTTTGGTGAATAATTTACAAGGGCATTTTACTAGTAAGGAATGCCTACTTTTTTTTTCCATTAAACGCTACGCAAATCGGGCTATTCGCTCGTGAGAAGGCACTCGACAGCTCGGTTTTCTCTTTTTTTTTAAGGACAAAGGTCGATCATATCTATTGTTTAGCGGTGTTTTTTTGATCGTAAGACGTCTGCCTATTGATATAAATTTATATTTCAACTATTGCTTGCGCTATTTTTCCGTTAAATGCTACGGAAGTCGGTCTATTCGCTTGAGAGAAGACACTCGGAATCTCGATTTTCTCATTTTTTTTAGGAAACGGATCGGTCATATCTATTGTTTAGCGGTGTTCTTTTGATCATAAGACGTCTGACTATTGATATAAATTTATATTTAAACTATCACTTGCGTTATTTTTCTGTTAAATGCTACGAGAGTCGGGCTATTCGCTCGAGAGAAGACACTCGGAATCTCGATTTTCTCATTTTTTGGGGACAAGGGTCGGTCATATCTACCGCTCAACAGTGTGTCGTCTGGCTACTGATATCAATTTATGTTTACATTATTACGTTAATTTCCCGCAAAACGCTACAGAAGTCGGGGCCTAGAGACACTTTTTCAGAAAAAATGCAATTTTAAAATTTTCTGTTAAGATGGCGGGGTGGGGGGAAATAAGCTGCTATCGAATTTACGAAGGTATCGATTTTACGAATGCGATGAGAGGAACCGTGAGTATTCGTAAAATCGGGGGTCTAGTGTATCCTGTAACGATCTGTCTCCCTACTTTTTAACTTCAGCATTCAAACATAAATACATTGTAAATGTGGATCACTATAAAAGAAAAAGATATTTTCTTTTAAAATTTAATAAGTAAGTACAGTACAGCCCGATTCAACTAATTGTCATGGTTTCAAAAATCTTGTCGCTAAATCAATGTTTAAATCAGAGTTTCTAAAATTGAGGTTCTACTGTATACAGTTACAATTTTGTCTGTCTGTAACAAATTACACAAACCTAAACAGAATGCGAAGAAATGTCACAAATTTCCTACAACCATCAAAAATTACTTACTGCATTAACAAAATACTCCAAATTCTAGGTAGACACACCAAACAATACTGACTGTATACTAGTACAGACTATGACAAATTATTATGGCAAGGAACACAATAGTACTTCTCTTCTGAAGAAAAAACCAGACTGTTATCCTATTTGGTCTACTGTGGGTGAAAACATGTCACAGGCTAACATTTGCCATAGTTATCCAAATAACCACACCTTTCCCGGATCCATCAACCAAAACCTTTGAACATTTTCATTGTTTTCAATTACAAAATTATACATCTGCAATTATGCTTAAAACATCAGATACATGCTGGCTATCATATGAAATCCAAATAGATCAAAAATTAACAATTTTTAAAAATTCTTGCATACTGCACATAACCTCTATAATCTCACATATTTACATCTCCTACACCATTTTGCTTAACACAAAATTTTAAGAAGTTTAATGACCAATAATGAGCTGTTAATTTGTATTTCTAGGTGTAGCTAGATTTCAACAAAGTTAATGCGTGGTTGTATGCTGTAAACGGATAGTCTAAATTAACCAGCCTAACATAACTTCATTGCCAGGCACTATTACGAGCCACAAATGTACACACACTCACTTAGAGAACCACAAATTACACATTAAAAAACTATGAATAGTACATAAACTTCTGTGATCTATGGTAACAGCAAAAAGAAAATGTTTCTGGTTTAAAGCACGCAAAAAAAAAGTAAAAGCATGTTCTATTTTTGGGATTCAATTACATGTTATAAACAAAAATTATGGCATTATTATTCTTAACAAAATAAAACACTGTAACACTCACCAAAAGCCATAATAAGCCACCACAGCCAACTGTTCTCACGAGAGGCAAGGTCTGTGGAGTGCTTGACAATCAGCGTCCACTTGGCCAACGACAGGCCAAATCCTGACAGAGCGCCATAGCGCGCCGCGACAGTGTGACAGAAGCACATCAGTAGCAGGAACCCAATCCAGTTGAACAAGAATGCAACTGGGGACAAAAGTAAAGTATACAAGGTTCACTAGATCCTAGTCTCCACGGCTCAACTTAGCCAAATGACTATTCTTCGTCACTGCCGTAATTAATAGTATTGACCAGTTGAAAAAATTCCACACATACTAGGTAAAGAAGAATCTGGGATGAACAAAAACCCAGAAGATAGCAGTAGAAAAACCTATTGAAGTTACAAGAACTCCAGTGACATATTATGTACTTACTGTATTTTTTGCTAACCAAGCCACAAGAGAATGCTTTACATTAAAAATCTTTAGACACGAGTCTAACCAGCAAGACAGTAACTACAATAAAATCTTCTTGATTACTATGATTCTAGAATGGGTGTTGCCTAGTGCAGTACAATCACAATTCAGGACAATTTATTTTGAGCACCAGAAAGTAAAATTTTATTACCAGTTTATTTTTCCACCAACATGTTCTCAAACCAATTTAGAAAACAGAATTTTCAACCTTAAACAACATTTTAAATTATTGGATATTTCTTCACTTCGTTAGCTATGGATATTTTTTAGCAGTGCATATGGCTACTAAATATTTTATTTATTCTTACACAAGTCCTCACACTAAAAAGCAATAAAATTCTAATTATGTTCAACAGAGTTAAATGGCAGTAAAAAGAACCAAAAGTAAAGCACAAATATATTAAACAATACACTTAAGACCATGAATTGTTATGTATCGGACAACTGTCTAAATTACTGTATGTAACAGCAATAAACTTAGTTTGTCAGCTGCGACTTGCAGTTCTACACCTCGCACAACAATCCCTCTTGCTCTCTACTTGTGTACCATCTGTTTACAGTCTCCTCCAGATTTGTATCATTCAACCATTTCATACGAGAAATAGTTTTTTTTTTCCAGGGCCTCTTTATTAGAATACGAGGCCAGGAGCAACGTAAATCTGATTCTCTCCCTCCTCCTTTTTTTGTTTAGTTGAAGTGATAATGTGTGCTTTTAGGCCTCCCTCCATACTATCTTACATGTTGGCTGTGCCATCATAGACCTGGCCTTTGCAATGGACATCAGTGACGTTTTTACATGCACTTTACACTTAAAATACATTTCACAGAAACCACAAACCTTAATGGGAATTCAATAAAAGCCCATTCATTTTAATTATTTAACTTATATTTTTTTTTTTTTTCAAAATTGATGCCCTGTAGAATGTGAGGCCCGAGGCAAAAGCCCCTTTTCGCCCCTCCCCCCTTTCCAATTGATTAAGACCTGGTTCTTTCGATATCGTGCCGGCCTCTAGCGTAGTCCGTTAGACGCCGGTTTACAATGAGAGGGGCCCTGGGTTTGGATCCTGGCTCGGGCATGGATGTTGTGTTGTTCTTTCACCTCACTTCACCCTCATCGGCTTGTAAGACCTCATTAAAGGGCTGTAAAACCTTCTCACCACCTTTTCTACATTGGAATGCAAACCAATGGCTTTTAATTTTTCTTACATGTCCAGAACAAATTGTTTTGCAATCATAAATTTATCACACATAGCAGAACAAAATAAATTTCCCTTTAGGTGTCAATGTGACCCCATAGTTACCATACTTTCACCAGCATCACATTAAAATATTTATGATGCACGTGCGTACTTGGCTCGTGCGACGAAGAAGGGAGGATAGACAAAGAAGTGCGGTCAGCTTGCTGAGTTGCATCTTCACTCGCATGCCTCGCTAGCAACATATTCAAACACACAGAACTTGCCAGATATTTTAAAGTGTGTTTATTAAAGGTTAAGTAGCAATGTACAGCTACATTTAAAGCTTAATACTGTTTTAAAATATAACGTGATGGATTCAAATAAAGCAAGCATAATTTTTGTATGCTTAACAATAAAATAATTTAACTAACATTTATTTTGTTTTTTGAAATTCTGTCCGAGATATCTGAAGTCTGGGACATCGAGGTCCAGATTATTGAGGGTTCACTGTATAAGCAAATTGTTAACTACAACAGGTTATTATTCCAACTGTGATTTTAGTACCGTTTTTATGCAATATTTTAAAATATACTTGAAAAACAAGCAAACTTTATATTTAAACAGTTCATCATCAAAATTGTTATTTTAGTTGTGGTGGTACAGCCCTTCTATTACATCCTAGCTTTCTCATACACCACGTGTACTTGTGCCAATATTTTCTATGGCCTAACTTACGAAAGAGCAGCTGTCTTCTATCTGGGTATTCTTACATGGATATGAAAGTGTGCAAGCAACTTTGTGAAGAAAGAAATTGAGGACTTCAACCTGTACTGACCATTTACTCCATACTTATGTGTACAATTAGTGCAACAGCATGGTCACACTCCATATTATGAAAACAGACAAACACATAAAAAAATTTAACTCTGACTGGGGCAGTTTTTTACAAGTAGAACTGAGAACAACAAAATTAGATAAGACTGAAGGAAGAGAGTCCCTTCATGTTGATTTTTAGATCATGGTGAAGTTAAAACAATCTCACGTCTCTACACATAGGACTATGCTGCATACACAGCCTGACCGGACAGGACACTGTACAAGGTGAGGCACACAAGCAAGACTGGGACGAATGGTCTGTTGCGACAAGCAGCAACGCTGCTGCAGGTCTGCCAACAGGGTTCTTACAGCAACATACAATTAAAATTCAAGAACTTTTAAGGAGTTTTCAAAGACTGTCTCCTAATATTTCAAGGATCACAGTAAATTACATCCAATACACCAAATTGTTATTTGAATGTTTAAGGTTTTATTTGCAACATATCTATTACGATTTCCTCCTGCCCCCCTAGAACTGAACTTCACCAATGGTAAATGAACCAGAAATTTTCAATTAAAATTAACACCTTCATATTTATTAAAAAATATCCATGAAAATAAATTACACTGAATCACAAAATAAGAACTTTTTAAAGAGACATTTCGTTTTCAAAAAAATTCAGTCTGTTACTGGTTCTAAAGTAAACAAAATGGCTGATGCCACGCTCCTACGTAAGTATTAGCACACAATAGAGTATTGTATTCCCAATTCAATGTATTAAAACTACCATGAATTAAATACTGTAAATGAATAAATAAAAAATAAGTAAACAAAGTGAAATATCGTCGGTCACTAATTGCGCAAAGTACAGGGCGGAGATTGTTGGTACAAAACACACTTCGGAAGTTGTCGGGTAACTTCAACTTGAAAAACGTGGGAGACATTCCACTTTGCACCATGCATTGCATGCTACCTTCTCTCACAACTGACACAAAATCTATTTCTTAATACTCTCGTAAATACTGCAATTCATATGGACCACTTTTCCTTTTCAAGGCTCTATAGTTTCCTTTTACGTGCTGCTTCTCCTCCAAAAAGCTTTGCCATTAAACTCTAGCAGATGCAGATTACTACTTGTCGTGTTCACATAAAAAAAAAAAACTCTAGGCATAACCTAACGTACTGTGGTATGCCACAAAGTGTACCAATTTCACAGACACTGCAAAACATCTGTTATCATCAGGTAAATTATATTACAGAAATAATGCATAGACAAAATAAGGTTTCACATTTCTGAGAAAGGATTTTAATGTTAGGAAAATAGCTAGAATATTAGGTAAGTAAAACCAAAAATTCAAGGACTTTTCAAGGACTGGATTAAATCAAGGACTTTTTAGGACATGGTCAAAGTTCCAGGACTTTCCAGGACCGTAAGAACCCTGTGCCAAAATGGCTTATCAGAAACCGCGACTCTTTTCAGTTGTATTAACTGAGACTGTTACAATACACTTTACAATTTCTTATATTAAATAAACAAAATACTACATTCCAAAATTAACAATAGTTAAAAATTAATGCCAAAATAATGCTAAACAAAATGTGCTAAATGAGGAAGTTTAACCTTCAAACTTATAGCAAGTTGGAAGATGAAGCAACGCACCTACGTCATGCCTCACCTTGGAAATATACTCATTCCTGACCCTTATGCCCAACAAAGCCTGGCACCAGCCCGTCTGGACGCTAACACCAGGTAGCTCAGAAAACTACTAAAAACTGTAAATTAACCACAACGCCTTTATGCTTACAAATATGGCAAAAAATTACTACGACAAAAGTGTCCGGAATTGAATCCTAATCGCAATGATATGCCTCTTCATGGAGTTACAATAAAAATTAGTATTTAATCAAGCTAAAATTATATACAGAAAATTCTGATGGCTTCGGGTTATTATTAATTACAAATTGCATAGAAGTCATTCAAACCATTACTACGTTACAGATTATTCATTAAGTCACAAAAATATTACCATGGTTGCATTTAAAATGAACATTACTGTAGTTATGAATTGATATTAGGTACTCATTGGGTATGACCCATCACGAAAATTATAAATATTTTACAAACAATGTTATTGGTGTAGCTTCTTTCTTCTGGGTGGCATTCTGGGGTTGCGTAGAACCTAAATTCATCCGATCATTGCTTTTAATATTTTGCAAATATATATTTATTAAAATCTTAAGTAATTTACAAACCACAAGAAAACATATCTTAATAAAAAAAACATCATTATTAACTCGGCAACTCGCAGATACAGAAGTAATTAAATATGTCAAGCATTTGGTTTGGTGGATGGGGCAATCCTTTGATGCACTTATTGCCGTCCAATTGGTTACACATATTATATGTGACATGAACTGCGGAGCTGCCATAGTGAAATTAGAGAAAAGAAAGGTAACTAGGGTTTGAAAATTTCAGCTTAAAGTTTACACGCACACACACATTCATATATACAGTACATGTACACACACACACACACACACACACACACACACACACACACACACACACACACACACACACACATATATATATATATATATATATATATATATATATATATATATATATATATATATATATATATATATAGAAAGAGAGATAGAGAGAGAGAGAGAAAGAGAGAGCCCAGTTCAAAATGAAAAATGTAATTTTTGAGTTTGGCTCGCCAACACATAGACAGAAGTTAACACTATCCAGTTGACAAGAGAATGACAACACGTAAATTCCCTT
>PNEQ01115290.1:10110-20560 GCA_003012365.1 Medauroidea extradentata | reverse complement strand
GAATAAAAATTGTGAGTGAAGGAAGTATTTCATAAATTGATAAATAATACGTTTTGGTAAACTGTTTATCTCAGTGGGAGGGAAGTGGGCGGAGTTTGAGCTCGACCGCCCTGACTGCAGCGCCAAAAATGTATAGAATTATCGGTAATTTGGTGAACTGCAGCCAAACAACAAGGGGGTCAAGTTTCTAGGCGAGTGTCCAGACCTGTCCTTCTACGACAGTGATCTGAACGAAGAAGAACCCGCCGCCATATTGAATTGTTTGTTTGATTATGTAAGAAGTCAGAATCATCCTGTGCTATCCGAATAAAATTTTTTTAATGTTATAAAAAGAATGGGAACTGCTGAATACATCAGAATGAAATATTCCGACGAATCAATACGAGCAAACTATGTAATAAATGTTTGTCTCTTGTTTTATCGTCCTGTAGTTCATTGTTTGGCGAGAAGATGTCTCTGCAGAATCTTCAGTCCTGGTTACCTCCGTGTTTGCACGTCAGCTGAACATTTTACTATAAACGTATTTCAGTTCACGTTAACTTTATGTTCGCTCCATGTTGACTGCTGCTGAGAGCGAATGTTGTCTGTTGCTGATCTGAAGTAACTCGCAGTGAAACAAAGAATGTCGCACAAACTAATAGGAAAACCATTATTAGCTAAACAGATACAAAACATTATCTTCCGATTATTTGTTCGATATTTTAAACGATGGACGAATACACTTTTTTCAAATATGATTTTTTGTTTTGATATGTCAGGTGTTTACATTATTTCTGGCCAGATTATACAGCTTGAGGTATGAGTTAGCCAGAAGTTGAGCGAGTTATCGTTACTTCTCGGTCACGAGTGATTGTATCGTTTTATAACCGTACCTGGTGGACGCCGTTCATTCGGGACGATCCGGCCATCCTGATTTCAGTTTTCCTGGGTTTCCCAAATCACTCCAGACGAATACTGGGATAGTTCCTTCAACAGGCCATCCCCGACTCCTTCCCCCCCCCCTCCTTTACCATAACAAGGCCGTTTTCTGTTCGAGGGCCCGTGAAACCAATTTATATGTATATATATAAGGACATACGAGGACACGGGTACGTAACACTGCGTGCGATAAAAATAACCAGTTTGAGATTACAGATTTCTCGAAGCCAGAAAAAAAAAAAAGGATCAACCTTAGGTAATAGGTTTTGTCAACTTTCTGAGCAAAATTTTTTCTCGCATAACGTATTTTTGAAGAATAATCTCCGATGCCGAGATTTCGTACATTTAATTGCGTCGCAAGAGAACAAGTTTAACAAATGCATCGTTCTGGGTACATGTTTGCTTACAAATTTGACAAGTACTGTTTTGAGGGTGGTTGTTTTGAGGTTCTTCCACATTGACTTTTAGAATGTGTATTTTAAAAATGTTATATTTGTCGTTTATTTCTCTACCACATATTATTAACGACTGAATTTGTGTTCTTCCCGGGCTAACCTTAAGACCAAATAGAAGTTTTATAAGTTTGTTGTTATTTTCGTAACTACAGTCTCGTTCCAGTGACCTCACTCTCAGTGTCCCACCCCCCTCCCTCAACTTATCCACGACGCAGCCAGCCATTCATAGCTCGGTGTTGAAACGTTACCGCTCAAAGCTCAGTCGGTCATAGTCATATATATCTTGTCTTGCACGCCTGCCAACTGTCCGTTGTTGCGGAAGACACACCAAGTCTTGGGAAAGATTGATGAGAAGTACGGTCGGCAGGGGAAAGGAGGGGAGGGGGGTCAGTTAGTGTTGCCAACTTCTTCAGACTTACCATGAGACACATTTCTAGTAACTATACTTACATAATTTGACCCCTAATGAAATTACCAAGAAAAACTATTACTGGTAGCAATACCCCGTGAAAAGTAACAATTTCAGTGCAAGACATAATTCGCATCATTGCAGAACGTAATGGTACGGTTGCAAAGTATTATTTGAATGCGTGTAGGAAAGTAATGTTTGGCCATTCTTTTTCTTCAAGTAGTAGGTTAGTATTTTATCACTCTGACACTTTTTATTTTTGTTTCTAAAAATTACGGGAAATCTGGCGTCCCGTCTAGTGTCCATTCTTGGTAGTTAATTTAGCAGTATGAGGATATTGCATATTCAGTACTGTACTGTTGACGAACCAATCACTTCTCTCCTCTCCCCCTGCCCTTCTACCACCAGCAAATGAACATATTAGACATTAAATGGGTATTTATAAAAAATAACATTCTAACGTTATTTCATTTAGGTTTTAATTCTTTCAGTCACACATTGTTTAAAACTTTAGTCTTTACAACGAATCGATTTTATTATCAGTGCCAAGGTGGCGGAAGAGAGAGATTTCTTTGTTGAAAGTTTTATGAGCGAGTAACATAATTTATAATTTGAATTGGTTCGTTAAAATTATAGAACTCTGAAAGCCAATGCAGAAAAAAGTAATTGTAAAAAAAATTAGTTTCCCAACTTTAAGAGTAATCGTGTTACTAGTGTGATGCATTGCTGGTGATCAATGTCGACTCAATTTTGTAACTTCGATTGCGATACAAGTGATTATGCAGAATATAAAGCACAGGTAAAATGTTTGCTATGTTCTCTATGGCAAGCTGGTAAAGTTGTAAAGGTTATGCAGTTTTTCAGTCTTATAAAAAAGTATTTTATTCCTGACTTTGTAAAAGTTGCTGTTATAGGACTGAAGCACTTTTTGTTAGAATGTTTCAAATGTGACAAATTTGAAGCATATTTCACTGATAACTTGCAATTGGTGCGTGGTAGTTTATGCCTAACAACATCCAGCCATTGTTTTGACTACGAACACGTGATATATTGACCGACGTATGTAATACATTATCGCATCTCCGTGCAAGTCACTCAGATGGCGTGCAATGCTCTAGTATACTTTTTACTATGGGACATTAAGCGATGACCACATTATTTTATTTGTATTCAAAGTAATTAAAAGTCTAACGATTGTTTCTATAGTTGTGTATTTTTATATGGTTGTTATTTTTCCAGATACGACAGTCTGGAAAACCAATTTTTGGCCATTTTGAGGAGACCGAAAATGACTTTTCTAATTAACGTGTCGATTTTCTAAAACGATAGCGACATAGTTTAAAGTGTGTGTTCTATTCGTAGATATACAAATATAATGCGCTGTAAATAGTTTATAAAATAATAGCCGCAACTCGCTGCAACGCACTTGAAGCGCAGGTAGGCAGGCCCCTTAAGAGGGTGAACGAGGCACGGCGCCAAGGGCGATGTTGACTGGCTCATCTGGTGCGGTATCGCCTCTACCACAAGACACTAGCAGTGGTATCGTAGATCACTTGCCTGACTCACACTTTCAGTGGTCACCCCGTCTTTTTATTGGTGAAAAGTTTTAATCAAAGACCATTGCATGTTACTAGAGTAGTTTCACAAGAATCCCGTGAGTAGTTTTTCTGATGCAACAGGTTGGAAAAGCCATTTTTATTCACTTTGAGGAGCTCCGAAATAAGTCTTCTAACGGACGAGATGATTTGAAATCACCTTTCCGTCATCTTTGAAGTATATTATTTTCTTTCCGCACGTTGGCACGATGGGCATATGCTGAAAGTTTCATTGAAAAAAAAAAACTTATTTACGAACACACTACAACACATTTTAAAGGCGTGTTAGAGAGTTCTCGTTGGTTGGAATCTGATTATTCCAAGTCGCTTGGAACGTTAGTGAAACATATCACACTGGCCTCCCTCGCTTCGAGATAGGAGTCGCTGATATTGATGCACAAAGTATTTGCTTCCACTGTACTCACTTGCAGGTTTCAACAAATGTAAATGTCCGTATCGCGAGTGATCTAAATGAACGACTTCAGTGGAAGTGTAATCCTGGCTTCTTAGCACCAATCAATACGTTGCAACGACGCGCCGTGTTATTCCAGCTATGCAGGAGTTACTTGACCTTTTGACACCGTTATTACATCAGCCTGGTCATTTCACACCTCCGCGTTTGGCTAACATTGAAAAAGTAAACTACAATTGATCTTTGTAGGTTGGTACTTGATAGACTAGATAGTAGGACTGCTATATAGATAGTTCGCGATAAGGTAAGAACTCAAAGACCACCGTGTCTAGAACAATAATTAAAAAACAATATTTATTGTGACCTGAGAAGTAACAATCTATACACTTTGATTGTTATAAAGGGTGGTGTGAATGAAGAGATTTTGGTCAGCACTTAAGAGGCCCGCCTACATAGTGCCTTAGCGGCAGTTCGACCTCATGGACGTGGAATTTTCCCCCACAAAAGCGGGATTGGGTCAACCCCTGTTGTGGAGGAGGTTGTCTCTCGCTCTCTCTGTTGTCCTCTCGGCTCGGTCTCGCGAATCCTTCAATTTTCCACAACACTGGCTGCATATTTGCGCAGGACACATATTACAAGAACAAGATTTCCTCAAAATGCTCAGTTGTTACAAGGTACAAACAGTCACGGGATCGAAAGCTAAAGGACAGATCTACTCAGGTTAAACGGTTTTAAGTAAAAATAACAAAAAAATAACGACATTACACAAGCTGGAAGATGCACTAATTTGGAATGTTAAGGCCCTATTTTCTAATTACTTAAGAAACTGATAGAACTGAAACCATTTACCCTTAGTGTGAGGTGCCTTAATATCTTCTATATGTCAAACACACAATCTCACGACTAATATTTTCTGTGACAAAACGATTCTCCTGAACCTCTGCATCACAACTTTCATGGCAGGTAGGCGACCCATTAAGATTGCTATCCACCGGTTGTAATTTTCCTCATTTGAAGTGCGAAGACAGTGAAGCGATAAGGTTCAATTTTCTACACTCTACAGTAACAGCATCGCTTATATTCACGGCGCGCCAAACTGGCGTACAGTGTTTTACTACTACTATTTTGTTCTATGGGACTTAAAGCGGTGGATAGTTTGTGTCGTAGTCCAGCGCATGCTTCCAACGTTGTGTTTTACGAATCCGGGTGGCATTTTTCCACTTACAGATGTCTAAAAACGCTGTCTTTAGCCATTTTGAGGGGCTTAAAAAACATGTTTTTAATAAGAATGTTGTAGTTTTAATACGACAGAAGCGTAGTTTGAACAGTGTGTTCTTCTCGTAGATAAACATATTGTGAATAAGTTCAGTTGTTTCGTGTAGAAAATAATAGGCGTGGCACACTACAACATCGTTCATGCGTCAGATCTTCAGCACAGGTGAGGGGTGACATGAGGTGAGTATGGAGCGGAACCGGAATAAAGGGGCGGGGGAAACGGGAGATCCACGAGAAAACCCGCCGACCAGCGGCATCGTCCGGGGACCGACCCCGACGGGAATCGAACCCGGATTGCCTTGGTGGGAGACGAGTGATCTGACCACTCGGCCACCGCGGCCCACTTATAGTGGTGCGTCTACATTAAGGGTGTTCAAGTGCGATAAAATCATAATTTTATATTTCTCTGAAATACTGTTAGTTTTATATACGATACTTGTGAGTACAGTTTTCTCTTACAAAACAATTGTAGCTCTCATAGTTTTCTCATAACGGTGCGTCAAAGTAAAAATTAGTATGTTCTGTTGCCATGCAAATAGTGGAAACCAATTGACTTACGTGAGTGAAATAATTCACGGTGAAAAAACATGCTGGGGGCTACATAATAAACCGTTTAGAAAATATCCCATGGATTATTTTTATATTTAAAATAAAATATTGCATTTACAATAGTTTTGTGTACTTTTGCGATCTTCCTAAGAAAGTCAAAATATTACGTTCTGGGTTTTAAAATGTCTTAATGCAGAGCTCAAGGGATGTTGGTTCACAGTGAATTATTTAATTTAAGTAGATCAATTATTTTTCGTTATTTGCATGGCTGCGTAACAAGCAAATTTTGACTTTGACGCAGCTTTATGAAAAAAAAAAAAATAAAAAAATAAAAATAAATAAATAAAAGAAACTATAAGAGCTAAAATTGTTTTGTTAGAGGAAACTGTACTCACAAGTATCGTCTGCAAAACTAACACTTATTTCATAAAAATTTAAAGTTATGGTTTCGTCGCACTTGAACACCCTTAAGGGGCCTGCCTAGACAGGCAGTGTTTGTGTGTGTGAGGCAGGAGTGGTAAGGTTGCCACTAACCCACGTATGTAATATATTATCGCCTCTCCGTGCAAGCCACTCAGCTGGCGTGCAGTGCTTTACTATTATCTATTTTCCTACGGGACTTTAAGTGTTGACCACATTTTATTTTATTTATAGACAGAATAGTTCAAAGTCTAACGCTTGTTTCTATAGTGGGTTTTTAAAATTCGGTTCTTATACTTCCATACACGGCAGTTTGGATAACCTATTTTCAGCCATTTTTAGGGGCCCGTAAATGATGGTTTTAATGAATGTTCCGGATGTTTAACACTATAACGACAAAGTTTGAAGAGTGTGTTCTTTTCGTAGATATACGGATATAATGTGTATTTAATAGTTTAGTCAAAAAGAGAATAGTCGTTACTCGCTGTAACGCACTTGAAGGGCAGGTAGGCAGGCCCCTTAAGAGGGCGTGGTACATAATTCAACGATAAAAGCATTAATCTATAACTGTAGGTTTCTTGAAGCTAATTTGCGAAAATTAAGCAATAACAATCCTAGAGAATAGTTTTAGTCAACGTTTTAAACAAAATTGTTTACAGTGTTACGAACTTCTGAGTCACAATCTCTGACGCCGGAACCCGTGCATTTAACTGCGGCGTAAGAGATTACGCGTAACGAATTAGTAATTCTGGATAAATATTTACTCATAAAGTTGGCAAATACCATTCTCTAGGATTGTCATTGAGTATTTTATACATATTGGCTTCGAAAAATGCGCAGGAATCGATAGATGTTTTCAGCGTTTATTTATCTACCACGTACTCTTAATTGTTGTTCGTTGTTCCGTATCTTTGAGTAAGGATCATCAAACATAGGTAGGACCGCGGGTTATTGTTGGAAGTAATTGTGCACCTATCTGTGCCTTACGTGCACTTCTGCAGCACTTTGTTTCAGTTCCTTACGTGTACAACTCAAGATCTGCTTGGAGGGTTCCTATCCGCAAATAACAGGCGTGTGGCGTCGCAGCCAACATTGCTCTGATTGGCGCTGTCAGATGGGAAACGCCTCTGCACGAAGCCGTACAGCCAATAACAATCAATATTACTGCCGATGTGCACGTAAGTGGCACTGAAACAAGCTGATGCTAACGTTTAATTGCGGGAACTTCCTTGTTCTAGTGATTACTAGAGATGCAGGTCTATCGCGGGAATACTTGACTATATGCTGGCTTTCAACACACGTCTTATGTCAAGAGTACTGGCTTTCACTTGTACTTGACCTTTTTGCCCTATTTGACTGAGCCAATAGGAATCCCGCTGCTGTAATGGTTAGAGACGGGAATAATTGGCGGGTTTACCGACGTGTAGGCTAGATTCCAAGATTATATGTGAGCTCAAGTAGACAACTGTTCATTGGCTGCTCGCTGACACAGTCAAATGGGCCAGCATTAAGTCACATTGTTATTATAGGCTCAGCGACTTACACGAGGTGTCAAATAAGTCAGGGGCCAATTGTAGAAGTGACACGAACTTACAGTTCCAGGAATTCTACCTTGTGCCTAAGAGAAAACGCGAATATTTCATGTCTCTTGTTATATTGGTAGAGACATGCAACATTCGCGTCATTATTTGATAGCAGACTAAACTTCACTTTCCTATACATAACGGAGCATAATCTGACATTCAATTTGCCCCGTACTTTCGTGTTGTCATTTACACGTGTTACGTCTTTACATAGATTGGCCTGTCTACCGTGTAAGCATTCTCCGCGGCAAGTCACGACAATATCGGCCAGCGGGAGACGTCGAACAAGCATATAGTCACTTGGAGTCTAGTCAGCTGCCTGAAAATAACGCGAATTTTGCATGTCTCTATATATTGGTGGTCAGAGATGATGGTATATCGCGTAAATGTTTTGTGCCAACATAGCCTTGAAAGCACTGTAGTTTCTCGGAACATATATGATTGGGTGATACACGTCTGATACAACGTAGCTGTCTGCAGACCAATAACAAGCATAGGGATTGGAGAACTTCGCGAATTATATTACATGTAGGCTAGAATCCATTGTACTATATGCATATTCCAGCCTCGTCTATTCGTTCATTGTCTGTTGTTCCACTGAGTAGCAGCTAGTGGACAAATAGTAGGGGCTTGACTAGGCATATTACAATGGATTCTAGTCTATAGGTAATTGAATTCGCGAAATTTTCCGGTCTCTAAGCATAAAATATTACAATAGCGGGATTATTATTGGCGCAGTCAAATAGGGTAACAGCGCCAAGTACTAGCTAAAGCCAGTAATGTTCTGGTAAGCTGGACGTGTGTTGAAACCCTGTAAACAGTCAAGTTTACCCGCGATAAACCATCATCTCTAGCCATGGCGCATGCAGTTCCTGGTACAGGCCTGCAAACATAACAGTATGTCCATTAGTACAGTTATGATATGATGTGGTTCGGCATAAAACGACTGTTTTGAAACAACCCAAGTTGCTTTTTTCTTTCAGATAATTTTTATTGTTTCATGCCATTTTCCACGATACAAACATCAACATACGTAAGAATGAATGTGTATGGATGGTAACGAACTCAAAAGTAAAAATGTGAAGCCACAATAAATAATATTATCAAATTGTTACTGTAGACACAGTGGTTTTCAGAAGTTTTCACTTTCTCGCGAACCACATAATGTGTTTGTAGCCAACATCGTGAGGATTTGTAATATACTGCATTCAGGATACGGTGAAACGTTTTTGACAGGATGTGGTTATGCACACAGTGTTCAGCCACAAATATAGACCTTGGTGTATTCTTATGCTACCTTGTAATAAGTTCATTCTTCCACAGGTTAGAAAGAAAATGTGTTTCCTTATGGGACAGTTTGGCACAGGGAACATTTCTGCCGCAAGTTTCGCTGATATCGCTAACGAGCCAGAAAAATACGGAACTGTAGTCAAATTAAATAGGCTTGGAAATTCAGGGTTATTACGGTCCTGGAAAGTCCTGCAACTTTGACCGTGTCCTTAAAAGGCCTTGAAAAGTCCTTGATTAAAACCAGTCCTTGAAAAGTCCTTTAATTTTTGGGTAACATAATGTTCCTGCTAGTTTCTTAACATTAAAATCTTTTTTCGTAGAAATATAAAACAATAGTTTGTCTATGCATTATTTCTGTAATGTAATTTACTTGACGATAACAAACGGTTTGCAGTGTCTGTGTAATTAATATACTTTCTGGCATGTCGCAGCATGTTCTGTTATTCCCAATCTTTCTTTTGTGTGTGTTCATGGCAAGTAGTATACTAAAACTAGAGTTTCGTGCAAAGCATTTTTGGAAGAGTTTAGAAAAGAAAAAGTGTCCTATACGAAATGCCGTATTTACATGAGTATAAAAAATAAATTATGTGTGTGGGTGTGAGAGAGGCATTGTGCAATGTATGCTGTAGAGCGGAATGTCTCCCATAATGTTTCTAAAGTCGAAGCCAATTTCTCGTTTATTTATCGTTGGTGAACTTCATCAGTTCTGAAGAGAGAGGAGAAAAAATTAGAAACATTGCAAATAAAACCTTAAATATTCAAATAAAAATGTTGTGTATCAAATGCAATTTACTGTGGTCCTTGAAAAATTAGTAGACAGTCCTTAGAAAGTCCTTGAATTTTAATTGTATGTTGCTGTAAGAACCCTGGAAGTAGTTTAATTTATTTATAAAGTGATTAGAAACAAATTTCCTTTTTAAGTTATCAACATAATGTAACTTAAAATTCAGGAAAGCTATGTGATTGGTCAGATTGCTCAAGCGGCGGAAATTGTCTCTGCGACGAACTTTTAACATTAATATTTCTAACCTGTAGTAGAATTAACCTTTCTTGTGAATATGACGTCTTTGGGAAACGCAAAGTTGAAAAGAAACTTTATGCATATAAAGTAAATGGCGTAATGCGCTCATTATGTAAAACTATTAAAACATATTTTCAGAACGTAAAAAATATGATTTTATCGTATTTAAAATAATATATAATCGTTTGGTCAATATTTTTAACGGTTTGGTACCGATTTAAAAACATTGAAATACAGTTTAAGACAATGGTAAAGTATTTCCGCTTCAGGCATGTTTAGACCCGTTGTATTAGATGGGTTGCATCAGCTGTCATAAAGGAGTTTCGCCATATCCTGGCTGCAGTATAAGGAGTGGAGGAGCAAGATGACAGGGTAAGAAAGGGAGTGGGGGTGGGGGGATAGTCCCCGGGCAGCGACCCCTCCTTGTAGCAAGAGCGTAGCACGCCACTGAGGATAGCTCGGAGAGAGGTCGTTGACCTCACGGCCGAGTTCGCTCGCAGCCACGCGCCGCCCCTGCTAGGGG
>PNEQ01115290.1:0-10010 GCA_003012365.1 Medauroidea extradentata | reverse complement strand
CAAATAAAAACACGTTAGAAAAATTATTGTATTTAAAAAACAAATAAAAATTTGCTACTTTTTCGTTACATCCAGCAAATTTTTTAAATACAAATATTTTATATAATGGGTTTTTATATACCGGTACTTTTAAGTCGTAGGTCGTAATATGTAGTTTTGGTGTGATTTTTTCCATTCCGTTATGTTTGCTGGCTTTCAAGTATTGTATGAAGTAAAAATACGCAAATGTGACTTTGAAATACCATTGTGGAAAAACTGGATGCATTTTTCTTTTCTTTTTCTTTAAGCGGGAATTGTATTCTCAAGTAATGTCTACAAAACTAACCCTATTTTATACAAATACAAAATTATGATTTTTCCCAACTTGGATGCCCTTAAGGTTGTTTCACAATTACAAAACATAAGCACTGAACATATAACATAGCAGCATAAAATGTGCACGACAAGACGCCTTGTGCAAAATTAATTCACTATTGGATTCCAACTATTATGTTTAGCAAATGACATTTTTTTTGACGAATGTGAAATATTCGTTGTATGGAAGACAACTGAAGGCCAGTAAATCATATTTGAAGTAGAATAGTATTTGATAATAATTTCAAATATAGAAACAAAGTTCTAATAAACTGCACAGTGTGTGTAAGACATTGTTTACAATGTATAAACATAGTTTATAACATTAAACATTCTCTTTATAGCTTTGTTTTATTCTTGTTAAGGTTAATTATACTATTCTGCGATTCAATTGGCCACGAACTTGTATGTGTGTTACGTCTTTACAGAGATTGTCCTCTCTACCGTGTAAGTATTCTCCGCGGTAAGTCACGACAATATCGGCCAGCGGGAGACGTCGAACAAGCCTATAGTCACTTGCAGTCTAGTCAGTTGCCAGAAAATAGCGTACATTTTGCATGTCTCTAATGTTTGGGTATTTTTTAGAACACTCGTGAAACTGTACAAATGTTTGATTTAAATGAATCCAGTATGTAAATGATGCAAAATAATTTGACGAGCAGGAAAACACCATGAGATTATTTGAGGTAATTACGGTGCGTTGTTAGCAACTAATTGTATCTTAAAAAATTTTATGTCATATAACATTTTTCTAGATTTTTTTTATTTTTAAATTAATTTATTTTAATTTAAATACTAACCAAAGTTAAGCTTTTGAATAAATGTAGCATAATAATTAGTAAAATATTTTAAAAATAAACAGTACGAACAACTTACCGAAAAAAATTAAATAACTTGTAATTTTAATTGTATTGTTTTTCCCTAAAACTACAGTAACATTTTCGTGTCAGTTCAACATGGTGCAGGAATCAAAATTATAACTCTGTTTACACAAGGCGTGATTGCGATAAGCTGAGCCATCCAACATTCAAGAAATGTTAGAAGCCGTTCAATTCGCTAATATTGTATGGAAACAAAACACACCAAACACTCTGCAACAAATGTAGTCGCAGGAGTGTCTGTTTAGTGACGTCACTACCATCAAACTTTATTTCATGTACTTTATTTGAAGTGACTGGAAGGGAAAATCGTATAATGTGACAGGGGCTTTATGATTAGGCAACCCACAGCCACATTATATACGTTGTTTTTGGTGTAGTAACAAACAGTGTTCATGTACCAATATGGCGGATGGTCTCGTCCCCTACCGTCTCAGGGCCACACACTCCTAGCCATAGAACACAGGTAACGAACAGGCGGTCGCCGTAATGTGACGTCAAAACCGGCGGCTTCACTTAGCTCTAGGCGTATTTTAGCGGTTGAATTGGTAGCGTTACCTGTGAACAGAGCATTTCAGTGCTCTTGTTTACAAGGGTGTTTGCAAACATGCTGCAACCAGGCTGAGGGTGTTTGCACGTTTCTTGCAACCGAGGCAGGAGGACGGTTACAGGGTTTGTTCACAGGATGTTTACCTTTGCCATTATTTCCTGTTTCATCTCGAATAAATCTGAAATAAAAACAAGCAGTATTTATACGCAATATGGACGAGGCTTAAGTTATTTTGAAAGTAAATGACGCAAACTTAAGTTTTAATTTCATGCAGCTGCATAATTGAATTTCCTTCTACAATTTATTATGTTGTACATGTAAAGAAATAGTGACAGTAGTCTATTTTCCAACAAACATATTCGTGAATAAGTGTTTTGCTTTATACAGTCCAATTCTATTCCTGATAATGCATTAGCAAATACATAATTTCGAAACTCCAAATTGGTTGCTATTTCTGTTCACTGAATATTGCATTTTAGCGCTCGTTTGTAAATGCAAGCAGATTCCGCAAACGCTTGTTAACAACTTGTGAACAAATCAACCGCTAAAATACGCCTTCTATTACGCAGGGTGACCTCTAAAGCACTGTGTAGTGTGTGTTTCTCGAGCCACTAGCCAGTCAGAGGTGAGGTGAGTGACCTAGAGGACGGAATGTTGGCCACACTGAGGTGCACTGCGACTGCGCCAGCCACGTGCCTACACTGCGGGAAGTGCGGAAGTCCCCAGCCCCCCTCCCTCTTCCTCCCCTGCCTTCCCCTCCCAGTCCAGGCAGCGCGCGTGTGACTATGCATTGTTGGCGGCTAAAGATGATCATCTCGTCACTTCGCTTTGCTCTCCAACATCTCGCTACTCTAATGACTTTATTGTTTGCAATATGTTCACCTGGGGGACGATTAAATATTGCAACGCTGCGTTGCGCCTGCAGGCGGCGGGAGCATAAAGATGGTTCTTTCTTCGGCGACGGTCGGGGAATTTCGCTAGTATTCCAGCAGCTACCCGTTGTGCGCACATTTCTCCCCCACCTTTCTCCGTACCCCGTGACAGTTCAAATCAAATTAGTTTAGTTCGCTCAATATAAGTTTTGTTAGGTTAGGGAACTACGTTAATTGTTGTCGTATCTTAAAGATGTTCCATAATTTTATATTTATATGAAATAGTGTTAGTTTTGTAGACGATACTTGTGAGTTCAGTTTCCTATTACGAAACAGTTTTAGCTGTGGTAGTTTTCGCATAACGGTGCGTCAAAGTCAAAATTTGCATGTTCCGCTAATCTGTTGCCATGCAAATAGTGGAAACCAATTGACTTATGTACGTGAAATGATTCACAGTGAAATAACCTGCTACGGACTACGTAATAAAACATAAAAAAAAAAAAAAATAATAAAATAAAATCCGCAAACGGTTTTTGTATTTAACATTTTTCTGTACTTTTCCGATTTTTTTTTAAATTCAAAATATTACGTAGTGGGTTTTAAAAAAATGTTTTATTGCATGGCTCATGGGATGTAAGCTCACAGCGAATTATTTTGTTTAAATATGTCAGTTGGTTTTCATTATTTGCATGGCAGCGTAACTAGCAAATTTTGACTTTGACGCCCCGTTATGACAAAAAATTATGAGAGCTAAAATAGTTTCGTAAGAGTAAAACGTACTCACAAGTATCTATCGTCTACAAAACTAACAATATTTCATAAAAATACTGCTTTTCACATCCTTAATTTTCGAATTTCATAAAATCCTGAATTTGATTTGTAGATATTTACATAAGCTTCATTCCTATCAAAAAATCATTATCTCGATATCTCAACTGCTGTAAGCAGTACAGATGATAATTTGAAAATGCATTATATTTTTAAACAGCTTTCAAGGACGAATTTCGAAAAATCCTGAAATTTCATTTTTATATTTATGTAAGATTTATTTTAAAGCAAAAACTATTTTAATAATTCCACTGGTTTAGGAGATAAGTGGGTTCAATTAAAAACACGTTTTATTTTTAAGAGCTTTCAAGGACGAATTTCGAAAATTTTAAAAATACTTTTTAGATATTTACATAAGCATCATTTTAAAGAAAAAATCACAGCACTATCTGAAATGGTTTAGGAGAAGTCACGGATTAATGAAAAACACATTTTACGGCTTTTAACCCTCTTACTTTTCGAATTTCACAAAATCAAAAAATTCGCAAATATGCATTTGTTTGGGCAATATTTTGAAGTTAAAAAAATATGTGATAGCCTTCCCGGTGAATGAGATATCAGGGATTCTTTGAAAACACATTTAACCCCTTTTCACCCCCTTAATTATAGAATTTCAAAAAATCCATCCTTAGAGGAAGCCTATGGGCCAAGGGGAAGCTTCCCTCATAATTTCATGGTTTTATGTCCAGCGGTGTGGGCTGTGCGTTGATGAGTGAGTGAGTGTGTCAGGACATTTAATTATATATATAGACGAAACTAAATTAAAACATCGTTCTTCGGCAATGTTTGGTTTGTGGTCACAGTTTTTTTTATTACTGTCAGCATAAATTTGATTCTATCCACACAGCAGCGCAGATAGCTGCTTTGCCAGACAAACAACAATGAGCGTCATAACCGGGGTCTTCGTAACGGACATAGGAAAAACGAATCCTTGTACGAATACTGCCGAAGATATGGTTAATTCTACTACGGGTTAGAAAGAAAATATGCTTTCTTATGGGAGAGATTGGCACAGGGAACATTTCTGCCGCTAGTTTCGCTGCAATCGCTAAGGGACCAGAAAAATACGAAACTCTAGTAAAAATAAATTAAAAATAGTTTTGGAAATACACAAGTCATTTAAATTAATTTTAAAATGGAAATAAACCAATTTCGCGTTTTAAATTACCAACTTATGTAACTTAAAATTCAGGAAAGCTCTGTGATTGGTCAGTTTGCACCCATTAACGATACTAGCGCTCAAGCGGCAGAAATTGTCCCTGTGACAAACTTTTAACGTCTTTATAGCCTCCAGCAGAATTAACCTTACCGAAGGTTAGTTAGCTCCGTTGTCGGACAGCGTACGCAACAAAAAAAAAAATGAATGCTGCAATTAAATAATAACGAATTGAACTAATGCTTCTATACGTTTGCATGTCATCGTCAAACCGTTTTATATAGTATGTATGAAAAATTAAAACATAAAAACGGAAACTGTGTTGTGAAAATTGCAACGTCTCTCATCATTCATTGTTGATCCGCTAATACCGTTTATGTGTTCAATTCTCCCATGACGATGCAGACGGGAAATTTATTTAATTGGGCAATGTTGCATTAAATATTTTTTTCAAATGTTGTCAGTAGTAAGTGTTGTACTGCAGCTTTTGTATTTAAACGCGCAATTCACCGTGTATGATGTAATAATAATTCACGAAGAAATAAAACGCAGAGGTTCTACCAATTACTAAAAATTAAAATTGCACTAAATTGCCTGTCTTGACGCTGGTACTTAGGAGTGAAGTGTAGTCAATTTCGGGTATCTTCGGCGAAAATTAAGTTCTTGTTGTTTAACGTTTGAGTTAGAAGTCTCTTATTATATGTTCCTAACTTGTAGAATGTAGAAGAATCAACGCAGTTACACAATTTGACTTTGTTATGTATTTCAGAAGATCGCTTCGTGTATAGTGGTCCACAATGGAGTCTGCAAAGCTGAAGCAAGCCAGTTTGGCCTTATGCTTTTGGAAAACTAAAAACCTAAAGTCACAGTCAAGATGACGGTTTGTCGAGATCCAATACAACTATAGCAAGATTGTTTTTTTTATGTAATGCATAGTGTTTATTCCGAAATACCGTTTTACAATGTAATGCTGGGATTTAATAAAAAATGGAAAAGGTACGTGTATTGAATGTACCTACACATGTAAGTATAGGTGATTCGGAATAACGTGAGCACTAAAAAAAGCCCTGATTAATTTCTATTTTCTGCCAGTTTATATCTTTCCGCTACATGTAAACATCAACATTGCCACGTGCTTTTATTTACATAGTCTTGTACAATGTTTACTTTTACGTTACAGTGCTCCGATAAATTTTAGCTACAATATGTACTCATTAAATGCACGGGGGCTGAACACATGCTATACTCAGTAGTAATCTTAGTTATAAATACCTGCGAGTTAACGTCTTATAACACTGGTTTCTCTGCGTCTACTCTAACGGCGCTATTAATTACCGTTACGAATCTCGTAAATCCATGCACAGTATATTCGAACTTTTAAATTAAAACCGTCACTAAAAAAACACACGACACAAGCAACTCAAGAATTAAAATTCCGTTCAACATACTGCAATGAACGACGACGTTGAATGTGTTTATCAGAAACCCATATTCATTACACAACGGACAAACAAACTGAATGACGCAATGCGGCGAAAACCTAACTCTGATACCATCTGTCGGTGAAATTTTAAACTATCTCTGCGGCGCGAAGCAATAGCGGCGTGTGCCAACGATAATCGACTCGGTTGCGTCGCTTTGTACTGCCGCTAATTAAATAAAATTATACAGTCAGTAGTTATGTCAGTAAGATCTTCAATAAATATTTTAAAGTATATTAAATACAGAGAGGTCGTTAGCAATTGATGTTGTTTCACTAATGCTGTATTCAAATAAGAAAATACACGGGACTACATGCAGTTATTCGCTACCAACCATACAAACAAAAATGTAACTGTTGTTAATGTTGGCTTATATGCAGTAACGCCTAGTGATTTTTTTCAAAGGTTAAATCTTTAGTGCTCACTTTATTCCGAAGGGCCTATAATACTATTAATACTAATAAGCCCATTCTATTCCTTCATTGTCTGTCGTTTCACTGAGTAGCAGCTAGTGGACAAATGGTCGGGGCTTGACTATGCACAGGACAATGCATTCTAACATGAAGGTCATTGAATGCGCGATATTCTCCGGCCTCTACTAATAATAATAGAAGTATTAATAGTGGTAAATGAAGGTAAACATTTTTTGAAAATCACAAGAGGTGCAAGATGATGATAAGGGCCACTAACTAGCGTTTTAGAAACATTTTGAAAAATAAAATGTTTTTAATATTTTTTTTTTTTTTTTTAGTACCGCGTTCTGCCACCCTGTCCCGTTTTGCCTCCACTCTTTTCTCAATCACCCGGTTGCTAATTTCCCTATACTACTCAGATTTTTGTCAGAAACCTTAATAGTTCAAAACTTCCGTTTCAAAGAAGGATTTGCCAACGTCTTTCAAGTGTCGTTTGTGCTTGTTGTTTAATGGCGAAATCGCTAATGTTTCAAATCAAATGCAAATGTATTAATATCGTGTAGGTGTCTACCGTGGCACGTATCCCGTAGGGAAGGAGGATATAATAAATGACATGGCCAGGTAGAGAGGGAACGGGGAGGGGGGGAGGTTTCCCCAGCAGGTAAGAAAAGTGACTGCTCTGATGACTTGTGCCATAGAGAAGAGACAAGGATGGAGAGTGTTACAAAACACAGCGTAGTGTCTATGGCTGCTAGAAGGCTGGTAGGAGGAGAGAGGGTGAGAGGGGAGTGAGGGGGTTGCTCGTGGCCTAGCCGAGGTGCGGTCGTCGACCTCAGAGCTCGGGGAGCCCACGTGTTCTCTCCAACATGGCGGTGTCCTCGCACGTGTAGCCAGCCACTGCCACCTGCCGGTCACTACGTCACTTACACCAGCATTCCCAGGGGGGAGGGGAGACTCCCAGCGCCGCCGTCTACCTGCGCGTTCAAGTGCGATAAAGTCATAATTTTATATTTATATGAAATATTGTTAGTTTTGTAGACCATACTTGTGAGTACAATTTATTTTATTTATTTACTTATTTTTCAAATGGCGAAGTTAAGGCACGTAGCCTTCTCGTACACTTAACCATTTTTTTTACAGATGCACAAAATAAAATTACATGTACATAGAACTGCCAAAAACTAAGAAAAAAATTAAAAACAATTTTATCTCTCATAGTTTTCTCATAACGGGGCGTCAAAGTCAAAATGTGCTTGTTACACTGCCATGCAAATAGCGAAAACCAACTGACCTACTTATAAACAAAATAATTAACCGTGATATTACATCTAATGAGCTATGCAATAAAACATTAAAAAACCCACACTGTAATATTTTGAATTTAAAAATAAAATCGTAAAATTACAGAAAAAAAGTTCCTAATTCAGCAATTTTTTTGAAACACATAACCTGTTCGCGGGATTTTTTCAATTGTTTTATTATGTAGCCCATTGTACGTTATTTCGCAGTGAATTATTTTCACGTATACGTAAGTCAATTTGTTTTCATTTTTGCATGGCAGCAGAACATTAAAATTTTGACTTTGACCCACCGTTATGAGAAAACTACGCCAGCTAAAATTGTTTCGTATAGGAAACTGTACTCACAAGTATTGTCTACAAAACTAACAATATTTCATATAAATATAACATAATGACTTTAGCCGCACTAGGACACCCTTAAGGCCCTTTCACACTATCAAATAGTACCTATTTACTGAATTCAACTTCTTGAATTCAAGGTATCTAATAACACAACGATTCAAAATATTTGATTCAATAAACATTGAAGGGATCACTTGAAAAGTAATCACACAACTTGTAAACAAATGATGACAAAGTACATAATGTAGGTAGTTTACAAATATATACTAATGGTGCACAGCACAAATATATTTGGTTATGCCAATACAAAAATTCACATTATTTTAGTATGTTTTATTTAAAAGAAATTATGCATATATTTATTTTTAAAATGGTTTAATTCGCATATAGGACTCAAATAATATGTTATTTGAATTTATAATGTCGAAAAAATCTCTTTCCTGATTTTAAGTATTTTGAGTCCAGAAAATTTCCAACATGTTCGAAACGAAAATCTTTGACGGAATTCAAGACATTCAATAAATTGAAAGACAAAATGGCCGCGGTTATGACGTCAGCATGGCGTCACACGACAGTCAGTAAATTGAATGCAATAAATTTGACAGAAAACTGAAGGCAAATAGGATCGTGTGAAAGGGCCGTTAGAGGTTCAGAAGTGACGGAGATATAAGGGCAACCTTGATGCACCAATCAAATACCGCATCGCCTCAACGAGCCAAGCTCTAGAAATTGGCGTGCAAAATTCCAGTTTTATTAATACAAAGTCTGTAGCAAAGTTCAATGCACGTTTATATATGAGTTTCACATACATCCGGTTAGTATATTTTGAAGTACGGCAGCCTGGAAAAGCCGTTTTTTAGCTATGTAGGAGTGGAGTGCGTACAAACAGTGGTTTTAATGAGCATGTTGTCATAACAGTGACCTTGTAGAGTGTTTTCTTTTAGTACGTTGGCATAATGAGCGCATGTGGATTAGTTCGAAATAAGTGTTTCCGCATTTGAAGCGTGTGATAGGCGGTGCCCTTAAGAGTGCGTGGTCGATAAATAAACGCTGAAAATATCAATTGATTTCTACGCTTTTTTCGAAGCAAATATGGATAAAATACTCAATGACAATCCTAGATAATGGTATTTGCCAACTTTATGAGTGAATATTTATCCAGAATTACTCATTCGTTACGCGTGATCTCTTGCGCCGCAGTTTTAATGCATGAGGTTCCGGCGTCAGAGATTGTGCCTCAGAAGTTCGTAACACTGGAAACAATTTTGTTCAAAACGTTGGCTAAAACTATTGTCTAGGATTGCTATTGTTTAATTTTCGCAAATTGGCTTCGAGAAACCTACAGTTATAGATTAATGCTTTTAGCATTGAATTGTGTACTACGCCCTGTTAAGGGGACTGCCTAGACAGGCAGTGTTAGTGTGTGTGAGGCAGGAGTGGTAACAGTGCAGTTGATCGATGTACAGGGTGTCCATAAAGTCTTTCCCTCATTACAAAAATTCATAACTAGAAAACTACAAATGCTAGCAAACTGCGGTTTGGACGAACATTATGTGCAACTCATAAAGTTTTTTTTGTGTATGTTTCAGGTAGGTGGTGTGTGACGAGTGAAAAGCACAATGGCCTCCATGAAAGTAAAGGCGCAATGTGTGCTGTGGTATCACGAGAGCAGGTCCCCTATCACGGTTCAGCGCAATTTCCGAAGCGAGTATGGACGTCCGCCACCTGATCACAAGAGCATAAAAGCTTGGTATGAGACATTTAAAGAGACAGGTAGTGTGGACCACCGTTCACGAACAGGTCGTCCTTCTGTTAGTGATGACACTGTCCACGCT
>PNEQ01115289.1:8032-20560 GCA_003012365.1 Medauroidea extradentata | reverse complement strand
GTAAAATTGCAGTTCGCTTTCCACTTAGGTTCCTCTACAATGTCAGCTGACATATCGTCGGTATACTGCCAAAAGTGATTAAGTCATAAATGCTATTTCGTTTAAAAACAGTATTAAATTGTAGATATTAACAAAAATGTGGTATGTCACTATACTGTGACACAACAGTACGAAAAGACGAATAGACTTTTAACTTGGGCAATTGTTCGTGAACAACATATACATATTCCTAGCATTTTTATAATTTTATCTCATTTTGACTTTGTCACTATTGGCAGTAAACCGACGATATATCATCTCACTAATCTCAGGTTTGGGGCACCAAATACGTTTCCGCGAAACCTTTACCCACTGAAACTTTGTAATGTCAATAATGTTAAAGTGAATATTTTGAAAATATATAATTGAGGGCACCGTCACCAATGGTTGTGCACAGGGTAAACAGATGTTTCTCATTCGATTAAACTCTTACCTTAGGTGTCTGTAATTACTTCACAACGTCAAATAGGCAGGGCTATAAATAAGGCCAAGGGAAGTCGCAGTTAGTGGCAGGGACAAACTTAAGACTGCTTTTCGCGTGGACAGCAATAGCTACTTATCCTGCTGCAGAATTAGTTCAACTAGCCGCTTGGACATTCTAACACTTGATGACTGAAGTACCAATCTTGTGTACAAAGAGGTTTTTTGATTAAAGTAAATATTATCAGTTACGAATAATACTCGCGAGCAAAGCCGCGGGGGACTGCTAGTCTATATATAAAAATATATGTGTGTACTCTAAAACGGTTGGAGCGATTTTGGTGAAATTTTAAGGCAATCTTCAGATTAGCCCAGCGGGTGATCCTGTGAAGTGTGTTAACGATCAGATCAACAGAAATATAATTTTTTTTGCCAATTTTGTGTCATATTTTACCAATAAATAAATAATTATTATTAATATTTAAGAAAGTAGAATCCAGACAAGTCTGCAGCATGTCAACGTATAGACTTTAATTCTTGACTATAGATAATTAGGCCGTCTGGCAGGATCGCAATGTGGATGAGAGAGGGTTGGGGTGAAGGTTGGGCCGACTGCTCTACTAGAGAAACATGCCTGTAGCACGTCTGGCCAGAAATATGAATGAGCTGAAGTGAGATTGAAGTGTGGAGGAGCGGCAGAAAAAGAAAGGCGGAGGAAAAGGGAGACCCTCGAGAAAACTCTGCGGTCAACGACTACGTCCGCCTCGTTTCCCACATACGAAAAATCAGGGACAGAAGGGGCCGGGGATCGAACCCGGATTGCCTATATGTAGGTCCCGGTAGTTTTCGCAAATGATTTTGGCCCCACTTTGTTTCAGTGTATTACCAGCACACCTGCAGCTCAACTTCATGGCTATTGGCAGAGTGTTTTGTGCAGAGTTATTATTCATTTGACTGTGCCAATCAGTGCATGGATAACTGTGACACAACACGTCTGTGATTTGCGGGTTTAACCTCCAGACGTTGTATGTTACGGCATCAAATCACTGACCCCCATAGCAGAACTGCAGGTGTGCACGTAAGGCACTGAAACAAAATTCTTTTCGCGAAAAGTTCGTGACCCTAAACATAGGGCATCGCGATGGTGTAGTGGACAGAGCACTTCTCTCCCATCAAGGCGATCCGGGTCGGACTCCGGGTTTTCGCATGTGGGAATCGTACAGGACGATGTCGTTGGTCGGGGAGTTTTCTCCAGTATCTCCCGTTTCTCCCGCCCTTCATTCCGGCGTCTTTCCATTGTAGGGCCTCACGCCATGCCGTCCTACAGGGGTAGGAAGATGCCTTTTGGTGCCCAGTTGTAAATTCTGCATTTCGGGATATGATGCCCTTGTCCTCGGATAACCTCCTCGTATATTAATTTAGTTAAGGAGATCAGTACTTGCCGTCTTAGAATTTTACAATTTTCCCCTTTTTTATTTTAGTTCCATGCAATGAGATGTATTAAAATTACCTTCTTAAATGTTATTAGATGCTAGTTTTTTTTTTATTTATTTATTTATTTTTTTTTTTTTATTTTTTTTTACAAACGGGGAAGTCGATAACTTGAATATGACACGTCCGTCAAATACCTCATCGCTAGAGCCCACGATTTTTGGTGCCTTACGTGCGCATCTGCAGTTCTATTTCATGGTTATTGGCATACGTAGAGGCACGAGTATTTCGCGTATTCATCTGGCAACAGCCTAGACTTCTTAGTTCTATACGTGCACCGGCTGAAGCCGAACATCCATTGGTAGATATGATGGTTTATCGCGGGAAAACTTGGCTGTTAGCTGGATTTCAGCACACGTTCAGCTTACCAGAAGGTTACTAGTTTTAGCTTGTACTTGGAGCTGTTACCCTATTTGACTGAGCCAATAAGAATCCCGCCATTGTAATATTGTATACCTGTTATTGGTCTGCAGAAAGGCTACGTTGTGTCAAAAGTGTAGTTACCCAGTCTGCATGTTACAAGAAACTACAGTATTTTCATGGGTATGTTGGTACAAAACATTTTCGCGATATACCATCATCTCTATCCATTGGCTTCTAACAGTACAAACGTGTAGCACGTGATAGCTCCACGACTTGTTTCCTTATTTATAACTGGCTTGCAGTCGTCAAATGTGTGTTAAAACCGCTCTCGTCTAATCACAGAAGGTGGAGTGAAGTATACGTTATTGACGTTCAACCTGACCTAGAATCAATAGGCCTACGTGAAATAATCGTGCCTCTAATAATGTATTGTTCCACAGACATGACTCATCACTGTAAAAAATTTTCTCCGTCGATTTACGGAATTTCCGAAAAAAATTTCTCCGGATACCTTCGTGAATTCACGGAAACTTAGTTCCTAATCCAACAGAAGTTTCCGTAAAACAGTTTTATCACACGGAACTGAGCCATATTTACATGTCTATAGCGCTACAATTGCATTTCTACAGATTTGCAGATTCACCGGTGATGTTATTAAGATATATCTGTAATATTTACAGCTCTCTAACCCATAAATTTATTATTTCTTCCGTGAAAATGTCCGTATATTCTTGGATATATTACGCATGATTCCGTAGTGTATATTTACTATATACATTTCAGTATTTTACATTTACGGACACTATTTCCGTTTATAAACAGTACATTTCCGTTAAAATGTATAAAGGTGTACATGAGAGTATTTCAAGTGGTATCGAAAGCCAGTGGATTATTTAGTATGTTACTATGGAGTACTATACAACAGTTGCTAAAAACTCTCATAAACATAAGGTGACACTGTTAAAAATAATTTTCGTTATTTTACGGAGAAGTACTGGTAAAAATTTTTCCAGAA
Source organism: Medauroidea extradentata (assembly GCA_003012365.1). Lineage (NCBI taxonomy): Eukaryota > Metazoa > Arthropoda > Insecta > Phasmatodea > Phasmatidae > Medauroidea > Medauroidea extradentata. The sequence continues at coordinate 17,232 of PNEQ01115289.1, read as the reverse complement.
TTGTCCGTTAATTTACGGAAGGCAACTAGCTCCACTTATGGAAACTCTCATATTTATGTGACTTCTTTAAGATGCACGCACAGTAATGGGTTCGGTTATTTATTTAGTTTCTTCCCGCAGTTTTACATATGTTTAGTTAATGAAACATAATTATGTATAAATGTGTTACAAAATAATGTTTCCGGCAATTAAATATACGTTCCCGTAAAATTGCCCGTAAATTTTAACAGTGTGACTGTGCCAACAAGAACAAGGTTACTGCGACACCACACGTCTGTGATTTGCGGGTAGAACCTTAGACGCTGAGAGTTAAAAACAGCCAATCACTGACCAAAGCAGAGTTGCAGGTGTGCACGTAAGGCACTGAAACAAATTGTTGCAGAATTATTTTCACCAAAAATCGTGGACTCTACTCATGACCTCTAGGCGCGAAGTACTAAACTAATGTGCAGTGGTTTCGTAGAATGTGTTTTCAATGGAACTTCAAGAGATGACCCGGTTATTTTATTTGTGGAAAGTATGTGGTAAAGTCAAATGTAAGTTTCTATGATTTAGTTTTACGATTACGGTTGATATTTTCTCAGCCAAAGCAACGTGAAAAGGTAACTTTTTGCACATTTGTGGAGATGGGAATAATGTTTTTAATTAGCCGACGGAATTTTCAAAATTATAAGGACATAGTTCGAAATGTGTCTTATTTTCGTAGATAAAAGCATTGAAAAAAAATCTTTCATTAGTTATAACAGAAAATATACTTTCCCATACCACGCTATCGCACGTCTCACACCCCAAGCCCATTAACTCTTAAGCGTTATCAAACTGTCATATCTTCACTACTTTTATTAGTTTCTGACTAGTAACCTTCCGAAAGAAGAAAGTCATACTTTAATACGGATGGTATCCATGTATAAGCCCTAGTAGTCAAGCAATGCCAACTATATTCAATGTAAGAAACTATTCACTCTGCCTTGTTGAAGCATAAAACATTATTGATAATTAGAGACACTGGAAAATCGCGGGAATAGTTGACTATTTGCTAGGCTCCGACATGCTGTATATAACACTGAATGTTTCGTATCGACATTGGCTATGGTTTACTTGAAGCATTGTTTATCTCTTCAACAAACCTAAGTTAGAACGGTACAGCTTGAACACACAGCGTGTGTGATTTGTCCCAAAACTGTTCACACGTGTCACGCTTAATATACTACAGTTTATTGAAGACTATCTTAAACATTTTCGCGGTTTTCCAGTGTCTCTATTGATAATATGTAGACCAAATTGAATACAGAAATTCCATTATACCAAAATGTCGGGTACTGTATCCCTTTTAATATAACACATACTTCCTATAGGTACGTGAGTTCAAGAAGAATATGCGAATTATTCTGGCCTCTGAATACGCCGTATCACTGACCGATATCATGCGAGCTGGCGGGAATTTCTGAACACAGATGGATCTGGCGGATGCAGTCCCGCGAGTCATATTGCCGTCATAGATAATGACACGCACAGCTGTTGTGTACAGCGTGGCTGGCAAGTAGTCACCAGGGTGTACTTGGTACTTGGAACTCCTTCTGTGCACTCTTGAGTACTCACACAGGAGCGTGGTGGAGCAGTTGTAGAATACTTGCCTCGGGTTCGGGAGGATCCTTATTCGATCCCCAGCTCCAGCCGCCATTTCGGTTTTACGAGGTTTTCTTAAATCATTCCAGGCAAATGCTGGTATAGTTCCTCAAACAGGCCCTGGCAAACCCCTTACCCCTTTCCCCAGGTGCCTCCTCCAAGCCTTTGCGCTGTTCGAGGGCAAGTGAATGTAACCATATGACCTGCTGGGGTTTAATAGGTTTCCTCAGTAACGTCCCCAGGTTTCTTCGATTATCAATTAAGGTTCTCCTGAATTATTAGCTATATGATACTCTACTCGAGTTTTTGTTTGAAAACTTTCTGTTTAAATTTGTCGGTACCCATTTAATCTCGTAATTTAAGATTGCGTGGTAGATAAATAAGCCCTGAAATCTACACGTTTTTGAAAGTCATTGTTAAAAAAACTACACAACAATCATAGATATTATTTATCAACTTTATGACCAAACAATTGCCCATAACGATGAATTTTTTAAGAGTGATCTCTTGCGCCTGCAATTAAATAAACAAGGTTACGGTGTCTCAGATTTTTCAGAAATAGGTTACACGAGACAAAAACTATTGGCCAGGATTTTTTTTTTTTTTGCAAGTTGGCTTCATGGAACGTACAATTTTAAACTGATGCGTTCAACGTTGAATTATGTACCATTCCCTCGTAATATAACCGCTTTTAGAGGTTGGACAGCTATATAGACAGCTGCATGGTTTATCTAGGATAGAAGTTCGCTGTTGCTTTCGAGTAAGGGACGTGAGGATGTATGCCTTGGGCTTGAGCTGCAAAGCGTTTCTATCAATGTGTAACACAGGAAATACAACTGTTACCATTTATTATAGACGTAATTTTAAGAACCTTCAAAATAGGTGTTTATATATATATACATATATATATATATATATATATATATATATATATATATATATATATACACAAGCTGTGCCCGCGACTTCGTCCGCGTTGAAAAGTGTCTTTGGGTAAATTTTTTAATTATTTAGGCTAATTATTTCACAATGTTTTCTCTAAATGTAACTAATTCTCAGTTTAAACTACATTTTACTTTTGACTATAAACTATTATTATTATTACACCCTTGCGGGTGAAACTTTTACAAACTTTGAATGTCATATTTATTTATATCGCATCAACAATTTAACTAAAAAATAAGTTTCAAGCTTCTAGCTCTATAAATGACGATAGTTCCATACAACTTTTCATCCCCTCTTTTAACCCCTTACAACCCTTTTTTCGCATTAAAAAGTAGCCTATGTCCTTCCTCAGGCTCTAGACTATCTGTATACCAAATTTCGTTTAAATCGGTTCAGTAGTTTTGGCGTGAAAGCGAGACAGACAGACAGAGTTACTTTCTCATTTATAATATTATTAGGATATATATATATATATATATATATATATATATATATATATATATATATATATATATTATATGATAAAACGCTTCTTTTTGACCCCTGTGACTAAAAATAAATTGCCTCTCGGTCTCGTAAAACAGAAAACTAAATATAAGCCAGCGTTATCATGCCTTTACAAAAAAAAATTTCCTAAAATAAAATTGCAGGGTTGCTGCTTTAAATACCATGCTAAAAAGCAACTATAAAAACACTGCACACAAGTTTATCGTGCAGTGTAGGTGATGCTTTATTCGTCGAAGGGGCCGCGATGGTCGAATGGTCAGACCATTCGCCTCCCACCAAGGCGATCTGGCTTTTATTCCCGAGGGTCGGTCAGCGGATTTTCGCATGTGGGAATCGTGCCGGATGATGCCGCTGGTCGGCGGGTTTTCTCGGGGATCTCCCGTTCCCCCCGCCCTCTCATTCCAGCGCTTCTCCTTTCTCACATCATGTCACCCCATACCAGCGCTAAAGACCTCGATGTTAAGAATGTGTGTTACATAATTCAACGCTAAAAGCATTAATCTATAACTGTAGGTTTTTTTTAAGCCAATTTGCGAAAATTAAACAATAGCAATCCTAGACAATAGTTTTAGCCCACGTTTTAAACAAAATTGTTTCCAGTGTTACGAACTTCTGAGGCACAATCTCTGACGCTGGAACCTCGTGCATTTAACTGCGGCGCAAGAGATCACGCGTAACGAATTAGAAATTCTGGATAAACGTTTACTCGTAAAGTGGGCAAATACCATTACCTAGGATTGTCATTGAGTATTTTATCCATATTGGCTTCTAAAAAAGCGTATAAATCAATTGATGTTTTCAGCGTTTATTTATCTACCACGCAATCTTAAGCGTTGACCGAAATCTCTCACTCACTTTACTCGTCCAGCGTCGCAACTTGAACCTTACCGCTCGTCAGTTTCATAGCCTCAAACGCGAAAAATTACAACAGGTAGGTACATCAAGGCATCTTAAGAATATTTCGTTATTTCATTGGCTACCGCTCCTGTCGCAAACCAGCCCCATAATTAACCGTTATATTAGTAAAAACACAAGCTTATGTTACCAGAACTTTGTATTACATATTAAACCCTGAGATTTTTTATTAATATTTTTTTAAATCGCCAAACTATTGAATAAATGTTAGTCATAATATAAATTATTATTTTATTTTTTAACATTAATATAATTAAAATTATTATAAATACAACTGTGGGTGTCCGTTACTCCGCTGTTTGTAAGACATACAGACGAATCAGAGACAGCCACTGACGTGTGAGAGTGCTAGGCGCTAGTCTAGATAGATTCTTATTCATCACCGGTGAAGGGTGATAAAAGCAGCGACGGAAGATCCGCGACAGAAAACTCCACCGGCCAATGGTATCGTCCGGCACGATTCCCACGTGCGAAAATCCAAGAATACCTTGCCGGGAATCGAACCCAGGGTACCTTGTTGAGAAGCGAGTGCCCTTATCGTTGAGCCAACCGCGGCTTCACAAAGCGCTATTAAGGCGGCCGCCTACTTCCCGCTTCAAATGCGTTGCAGTGTGTTCGTAAACAGTTTTTTTCTACTAAAATATTCCACGTGTGCCCATCGTGCCAACGTATGAAAATAAAAAAAACTTCAGACAAGGTCGGAACCTCAATGTTAAGTCGCCACGCTCGTTAAAAACACTGTTTCTAAGCCCTCCAACATGGCTAAAAACGGCCTTTTCAGACGTCCGTACTTCAAATTGTACTAATCGGATGTATGTGAAACTCTGATTACGACTTGCACTGAACTTAGTTGCAGACTTTCCACAAATAAAATTATATGGTCACCTCTTAAACGTCCTATAGTAAAATCCGTTCGGCGGGAATCTTGCACGCTAGTTCAGAGCTTGGTTCGTTGAGGCGACGCGGCATTTGATGCGCGTTTCAAGGTCGACCTTACTGCTCCTTCGCTTTTTAGCCTTTCGCGTGCGGGTAGGCGTAGCCCTTAAGGGCGCGAAAAAGCCATTTTCATCACCATGTTTTCATTTTTTATTTGTACCAAATATTTGTTTTCTTATTTTATACGCAAAATGTGACTAAATTTGGCTATTACGAATTTTTTTATCTCTCATAGTTTTCGCGTAATGGCTTGTTAAAGTCAAAATGTGGTGTTTCCGTTTTAAGGACCACACTAAAACCAACTGACGTACCAAATTGAAAAAAAAAATCTCAGTGGGTAAAGATGACGCAGGCTACAGTGTCACATACATAAAAACAAATAATAATATTATTTTGGTATTTAAATAAATATTATGTAATTTAAAATAAACATTTTAAAAATTCACTATTTTTTTAAAAAAATACAAAAATATTTCACTTTGTGGTTTAACATAGCTGAATTCGTAGCCTACAGAATTGTTATTCACTGTGAATTATTTCAGTGTGTTAAGTGAGTTGATTTTATTGTCGTCCTTAAAACGGAAACATGCAAATTTTGGCTTTTACGAGCCATTATGCAATAACTATGCGAGATAAAAAAATTTTGTAAGAGCAAAATTTAGTCACATTTTGTGTCTAAAATAAAAAAAAATCTGGTAGAATTATAAAAATAAAAACACGGTGATGATAATTGCTGTGTACCGCGCCCTTTGTGACCCTTGTTTACAGGTTTGTCTGCGATATTGCGTCATACTACCGCTCTTGTGCTCGTGGTTGATTTAGAAAACCAGCAAAGATACACATAGTGAAAACAGCACCACTCGACTTACGGAAAAACAGTGCACAAATGAATAAAACTTCACGCAAGCAGCTATAATTCCAGTGAAGCCACCAGTATCACGCATGCGATAACGTAAGGAAAATCGTGCCTTGTGCGGTGGGGTTTATACTCCCTCTGAGATATTCTCTAGCGCGTTGTAATCTGTCTTTTTATGGCAAAGTTTAGTGCAGTGTCACATAAATCTGCTCATATGCTGTTCGGGATAATCTGAGCACTGATTACAATTATCTGTAAGACATTGTGCCACTGTATATGCTGGATTTCAACGTAAAAGTTGTTTATCCAATAACCTATTATCATTAATGTTCCGAATATGTTCAAACGATAGAATATGCATGTAACCAAACACAAAAATTGTCACTTTATTCACTACAAGTCTGTTTATCAAAACCCAAAACACGTACCCTAAAACCTTTTCTTTGGTTTGACACACCCTAACAAAGTAATTTAATTTATGACAATGATCACATAATTTACGTTATACTAGACAGTGGGTCAGGTAAATGTTAACACACACCTGTAGGACTTTGTATAATATTACGATTGTGAGACAGCTATCGCTAGTTTGCGATCGCAGCTTGCAAAATGCCGTCGCTCGATTTTATAGTAACAACTTCTTTGTCTATGACTGCGAAGCGTTCCATGCTTAGAGTAAATATAGGGTAGAGGGAGTATCATCTATACAGCTTCATACGAAATTGTGTGTTTAACATGTGTCACGTGACTTTAGTGAAATATGTGCGGGAAATTTGAAATAACATTGACAGCCAAGATAATAATTGCTTAGTAATCACAAGTATGTTGGGTTATTTTGGTACCTTATGAATATATGAACTAAGGAGAGCATACTACCATATTATCGCATGGTATAATTGCGTAGAAATTTCAGAACGACAAATGTAAACAATGTTTGCCACGTTACTGTTTTCCTTAACACAGCTGTTTTTAGTAAAAAGTAAATATTAGCTACATACTTACTATAAGGTTTTGAACCGAGATCTTGGTGACACCACATGGCTAAATATATATTCTGGAAGGTACGCCATGAGTTTCAAACAACACGACTGCATTTTTTACGCCGATAAAACATAAATAAACGACACCAAACTCTCGAGACTATGTTGGACACACATTTGTGACGTCATGTTCCCTCTACTATATATTATCTCTATGGTTCCATGCCTTACATTAGTTTCTACCATAGAGGTAATATATATATATTTATTTATTTACTCTAAGGTTTCTACAGTTGAAAGCGGAAGCTAAATAAGACAAAAGAAGGCCTAGATTGGCACGCTGTTACGGCTTGTTCATGGACGTCGTGTTGGATGTCTTGCCGAAATTGTTTTTCGTTTCTCATCTACGTCCTGTTCTGTTGTTTGTTTACAACTGCATCATTCTTCTTCTTCCTATTCGCAAGCGACAATCGCAGCTACGTTAGAGCATATTCTATGGCAGCCGTACGTGTCGTCGTCGGCGGCGATAGACTCTGACTGACTTGTCATTATTTTATCACAATGTAGTTGTCGCTGATCAGCTTGTTCACTCAATTTTGAAGATGAAGGTCGGCAACTCTCCGCTCGATGTTCTCAAATAGTAGTGTCAGTAGGTTTCTGCTGCGGATGACTCTTACAGTCCTTTCATGCCTCAGTAGGCTGCACTCGAGAAGATTTAATCGAACCTCTCTACTGTACAGGAAGTCGTCTTAAATTAATTTCACTTGCATCTTGATTGCTACAACACACACTCTTTTCTTGATCTTTCGATATTCCCTCAACTCTTAACCTTTTTATCGCATCTTGCAATTTTACATCATCGCCTTCAAGTAGTTTCTTTTTGGTTTCTTATCGTTAGTAACGCACATAAATATATTTTATCAAGGATCAGTTCATCACAATCTTTACATGCACAAATTTGTGCCAATTACTTTACATCAGTTGGATGGAGTTATGCAGAACAGAACCAATCCGCAAAGTAATTTGTTTGGAGATAATCATTCCAAGTAGAAGAAAAATGTAAGAAGTATATCCTAGGAAAATGAATATGTATAAAATTATAATATTTGAATAAAAAGAAGATGCCAGTAAAATCGATTTTTACAAGGTTTATATACGGACACAGTAAACTTTGACCTTGAGTATCTAAGCTCCAGTAATTTGTCTGCTGTAGGCCCGACTGAAACGTTTTTTTTTTTTTTTTTTTTTTTTTTTTTTTTTTTTTTTTTTTTTTTTTTTTTTTTTTTTTTTTTTTTTTTTTTTTTTTTTTTTTTTTTTTTTTTTTTTTTTTTTTTTTTTTAAAGCACTAAACACGTATATATTATAAACTGTCAAAGCTTCCTAGCATATAATTTTCAAAAGCTTGCTGCATTTTTCTCCAATTTCCAGTCAAGTTTCTTGTTGATCTATCCGGTACACTAAGGAGGATGGTGCACGACCGTATTTGATTTACAGTGTTTTCATCACTGCAAGCTAAAACCACTGATTTTATGGAGATTTTTGTTTACATCAACTTATTTAATTTTTTTGTGTGAACTTCTGCAACTGTGCTTTGTGGTTATTAGCTGTGTGTTTTTGTTTAGGGGCGTGCCGTGTTTGACTGTGCTAATGAGAGAAAGGTTACTGAAACATCACACGTCTGCGATTTGCATGTGGGACACCCAAGACGGTGAGAGTTAAAAACGTCCTATCATTGAGCATGAAGCAGTTACAGAAGTGCACATAATCATTGAAACGCTGCATACGTATATTATACCAGCACAGTAGGATATTCTTCGCTGTTTTATCCTGGTCTTATAACATAGGTCTGCCAGATGGGTGACTGAAATTACCGCTTCTGCAGATTTTGCTATATTTTTATTTTTAAAAAATGCTGCCAAGTAACTACTCTTAGATTTACAACCGCATCCAACGACTGAGTAGATCCAGTCACGTGACTAGCACTACCGACCCAGTACGTTTCCGTAAGCACCTTAGATTTATGACCGCCGACTAGTCACGTGACCAATACTACCCAATTTACCTAGTAAGTTTCCGTAAGCGCTTAAAATGTCGAGTGAGATATTTCACGGAGCACTACTTACTACAATGCGAGACGCTTATGCCATCTGCCGGGAAAAAGTAATAGTTCTTAACAGCCTAGTACGTTAACAAGCCAGGGGTAGCACTAGCAGTACTGTCGACACCAGTCCAGATCTAAAGCTGGTTTTACACGACGCAATGTGCATGCAATTTCCACGCAATATTCTGATATTGCATTGCAGCTCAGACACACAATTCTTGGAACCTCACATGCAATGCAAGCGGCAGTGCAATCTCGGCAAATAGAACATGCTCTATATTTCGATGCAAGTTGCGTGGAACAAGCAATGTGATTGGCCATTCACTGAAGTAAA
>PNEQ01115287.1:0-11878 GCA_003012365.1 Medauroidea extradentata | reverse complement strand
ACAGATTTGTCCAGTCCACTGCGCTAAGCGTACTTTAATTGCAGAACTTCTTTTTTTAATTCATCTTTATTTCTCTATAAAACAGCTGCCCGGCTGCGGCTTCCACCGCGTGAAATAATTTAATGTAAATATATGTGATGAAGGCATTTAACAGCTAGCGTACTCAATAACAGTGTAAAGAGCGCGCGCAATACGCTTGCATGATGTCATAGTAATTCCCATCGCAAAGTCTTGCACGGGATACGAACCCGTAACCCCACCTCTCCCACACCCCAAACTTTATACAATACCTGAGTGAATGCTTAAGGCCTCGATCACAGGAACATACCTACATTGTTTAAACAATAGCAATAAAGCTCAAATTGACTACTTTTTTTTTTAAGTTTTTTTTTTTTTTGCGGAAATTATTCGAATTTTTCTTGCCGTAAAAACCATCTTTGAACTTCAACGAACATTTTAAAAAAGAATTGGCCAAATTGGTCCAGGCGTTGTTGAGTTATGCGCTTACCAACACATTTTGCGATTAATTTTTATATTATAGATATAAAATATAATTATGTATGTTTCGGTTCAGATAGTTTTTGTATTGTAACAATACTATTGTTGTATTTAAAGAGGAAAATACATGGAACTATTTTGCGTAATTTCGCTGCCAACCATACAAGCAGTAAAGTAACTTTGTCAATTGTGACTTATATGCAGTAATGGCTAGTGATATTTTTCAATGGTTAAATTTTTAGTGCTCACTTTATCCCGAATGCCCTATAACATCGTTTTCAGCGGTTGTCTCGTGTTTCTCCCGTTTTCCCTGCCCTTCTACTCCGTCTCTGCTCTACAGTCTTACCGTTAAGCGCTGACCGATATATCGCCACTCCACCCAATGCATCTAATTTTTTATTTTCGCTTTCACCTCTAAAAGTACTGTCTTAAGAGAGTGTAGCCTAGAAAAAATACTTTATCGAAATACTGTAAATTCAGTATTGCTAAATTACTTGATTATTTTTCAGGTGGGTCTTATTATTTTACATGTTAATTTTCCCCCTTCCGCTTTACTCACATACGTGTAACATTTGCTTCTCTTTCATTCTAAGGAATTTTTAAACTGGACTTTTTTCTCTCTGTTCGGTACAAAAATTCGCTCCGTCAACTCCAACTATAAGAGGAGGTAGGGGTGTTGACGAATAACCGTTAAAAGAGAAACATGTTTTCTAAAATTTATGTTCTGTCGACCGTAAAACATCCCTTTGTGTGTCACTGAGAAAACATCATTTGACTCGTGAACACGTTCTTTATTTACGACTGTGCTTTTATTTTCGCATAACACGGACACAAGTAGAACCAGAGCTTGAGGAAGTGACGTCATTATGATGTATGTGGACCCTGTTCCTGAGTCGCGCGCCTTCTGAGACCTGGTGCGCGCGAAGTCTCCCCGCGGTCGTAAACCCAGCGATAAATGTGCTTTTACAACGGCGACAGTCGTGTGGCTACGTTCAAACTGCGTCCTAGTCCTGAGGCACTCGCCAGGCAAGACTTATCGCGCTTATTTTTGTTTTCTAGCTAACACAAGCATGGAATAAGTTAGCAGTGTTTTCCCAGCCGGCCGTCAGGAAAACCATCATCCCCAGTATTCGTTGTCAGATTTGTCGCCGACACAGAGAGGCGATTAGGTAGAGTTAATGCGACATCTTCCTCCGTAGACTGGCCTCTCGCCAGCTAGTATACACAACGTCTTAAAATAAAACCTACACACTTTCGCGGAGAAAGAAGTGCCTAGTCTCCGCGACACCGTAAAAAGCAGTAGAACGTTTTGGGGGGTGAGCTTATGTGTATTTATATACTTCCCGTAAATGAGGTGACACTTATTTTTTAAATTGCCGTAAGTTGGCGCGACGGTTAGGGCGCTCGTCTCCCTCCAATGTTACCCGCAGGTCGTGCGTAGTTCTTTTCAAAATAAATGTCAATAGTCACAACGCTTCCTGTTTATGACGGGTGTGTCATGACGGTGGCATGAAAATGTCATCAAGGGTCATGTAGTCTTAATTCTACCGTCAGCATATCTACAACAGCTCTAAAATATGAGGATCCGCGGTGGCCGAATGGTCAGACCATTCGCCTCCCAGCAAAGCGATCCGGGTTCGATTCCCGGCGGGGGGAATCGTGCCGGACGATATCGCTGGTCTCGGGGATATCCCGTTTCCCTCGCCCCTTCGTTCTGGCGCCGCTCCACACTCACCTCATGTCGCCCCTCACCAGCGCTAAAGACCTCGATGTTGAGCGCTGACCTAGATCTCTCACTCGCTCACTGACTCTAAAGTACGAAGTTTGCATATTGTTGTTGTTTATAATATAGTGTTTTTATTGTGTGCATTATTATTTAGTAGTGTTTGGTTATCAAAGGTGTAGGAATTGGGTAGCCAGTGTAGCAGTGTGGGATGTCCAGGAAACCTTGAGTACATGTGCAGAGCACTTATGCCAACAAGAACCTTGGAATAAAAATTACTTAAAAACCGAAACTAATATAAACAACCAGAAATATTTCACTCAGTGTCTAAAATTTTAAATCATTAATTTATTCAGGTTTCTGGGATCATGGAACATACTGAAAAATAATTTATTTAGCTGACAAAACATAAGTAGAGTAAGGTAGTTATGAGCCTTAATTTCGTATTACCACATCCTTGACAAATCATAACTAGCTTAAAAAAATACTTCACGAAAATTAAAAAAATATGTTGCGAAATATTTATATTAGATCAAGACCAATTAAAATCTATAATTGCTGGCAAATAACGTAATTAGTTAAACAAATAAAATTTCGTTACTGCGATCGTCCGTCTGGCTACTCAATGTTCTTATATAGCTTCAAACACACATTATCTCTTGGCTAGATAAATATTAAAATTGTCCGCGGCTATACTCTAACTCTCCCGAGTGGTAGGCAAAGAGCTTCTAGGAAAACTCAAGACTGATGAGTATATTTTAATAGCCATTCCAAAAGAAATCCAAAATCTTTATAATACGGGAATTTCAAAAGTCCGAGAAAGAAATAAAACATCAATTTAGCTGGTAGAAAATAGTTTGACACATCTGAAGTTGTATGAAAAGATCGGCGTCATACCAGTCCTCACTTACGTCCGAAAGTGGTGATTGCGTCATACTAGGGTCAGCAGATTCTTTCTTGTTCACTCATATAAATTATTAGAGGTCTCGTGGACTCTTCTAAATATGCCCACGGCCATCCTAGCCTTCACTTACGTTTTTGGCCTTCAAAAACTAACAAAAATTACTAGGATGGCACTAGCTTTAACGAAGCTAGCGATGCGCGGAGAAAATCGCGTCATTCCGACATCGAAGCTGGCCAAAAACTTCCCTAATCTCCGACCCCTCGCTTTAGGCTTAAACACAGCCCCTTTGCATACATATTGAGGTTTTACTGGGGTTTGAGAGCATGAAAACCAAATCGCGAGACGACTCAAAACACGAAAAAGAAAAAATAAAGAAATACGTAATTCTAAATAAAAGAAATTAAAAATAAAATTAGAATTTTGGATGTGAGTCCTAGCCTTAAATAAAAAAAAATATATGAATAAATAAAGCACCAAAGCTAACTAGGCAGGAGCATTCATTAACTAACTTATCTATCCAAAGAGAATTTAAGTTACATTAAATATCATGACAAAAACAAGTAATCTCAAAGACAATATAACCTGAAAAGAAAGTGTTAAAAGAAAATAATTTAGTACATAAGTATCATAATTAGCATACTAAAACTAATCTTTCTATAGCCAAATGCTATAATAAAAATACAAGCTGACCAACGTTAATTCGTATATAAACGTATTAACATGCTACTCTGGATGAGAATAAGATTATGTTAGGAGTTTAGGTACTTCACTATAAAAACTCTCACGCATTACTTTAGGAACTTTATGCCACGATTTATATTACGTAATACAGTACAAAGTTATTACATTCGGTGCTGATTGAGATTATATAAAGCTACGTTATGAAACTAATTATAGTTTAGTTAAATAGCCACAGTATTTAGTTATGTCGACAGTCCCACCTCAAACGTGTTGTCGAGGCTGATGTGCTGTAGCGATTACAGCAAACATATCTAATCATCCTGGTGCATCTCGGTAGCCCAGTGACACTGGTGACGTCACGGAGCAGACAGACTCCGTCGGTCACGTTACACACCCCTTTATTTTGTCGTCTGTATCAACTCTTATCCTCGTCGGAGTGGGGGATTCGGCTGTGGCATTGTTCAGTGTCAAATATCATTCCTTCGCCGAGTTTGCCGGTTTGTAACTATTTCAGGCGGCCTACTTGCCAATGTCTAGCTGTCTTATGCTGGAACTAAACGGTACGTCGTGGTTCACGACAAGATTTTTGACAAACTGATGGAAACAATAAACCAATATAAACTAATTAAAAACATGTTTGAGTAAAGTATTTTAGCTATTTTAAAGAAAACATCTATTAAAAATTAATATCCTGCGTTTGTTCATGGCACTCGGAGCAATAATGTGAATTACATTAGTTATTTGCTTGGACTAATATGTTACGTGTCCAACTATGTATTTACTCCATAGAGTGCTCTGCCGTAAGCTGTGAAATACTACGTCAACAGATGTCGCACATGTAGTAATGAAACAAGTCAGCAACTAAAATTAATTACAACTTCGCCCTTGTTCTACATTAACATAGTTCAATTTTTATAATTAAAACTATAGCTTTCAGTTGGTGTCTATTCTTTGAATTTATATTTCCGGGAAAATTTTCATGTGATGAGTATCTGCTAACACGTCAATTCTGTAATGGAGAATAGTTTGCCACAATTGAGATATGACCAAACATGCACCGCAATGTTGTCGGTGTTATATAATTCTTCGGATACATGTTTCATCATTGTAAATTGAATTCCTTAAAATGCTTTAAGTTAAATATGTATTAAGACAATTTTAATTACGAGTATTATGTGATATGTTCAATCCTCTAACGAATATTAATTTCTTACGACCTTTTTGTTTAGTTCCCTTTAAAAGAAAAAAATCTTCATTTTATAATCATTACATATCAGAAATTTTTCCGGTACATAGTCCCTGGCGGGCGCAATTCGCCCCCGCAGCCGACAGAAAAGTACCTAAAGGAGAGGGTGACAATTTGCGTAGACCCCAGGTGGAGACCGACACCGTGTTCCATGTGCGACCGAGTCCCTGGCGGGCGCTTTTTTTGCGATAGTTTTCGGTAAATATAGATTTTTTTTCAGTCAAACCAGAAAAGTTAACATTTTCATGGACTTGGTGGACCCGCCGAGTTTCATATTTATCGATGTAATAACTCGGTATCTCAATGAGACAATAACTATGCTAAATGTAGGCCTACACGTTTTATTCACTTTTTTGCCATACGACACTACTTATGGTAGGCTAATATTCCCGTACATATGTATGGCGAGCTAGTCACAGCGACGATGCTTTTACAAATGACGGAAACAAAACCATGCTTACGAATCGTCTTATCAACGACTCTTCGTTCTTATTACACCGTATGACGACCGAAAATGAAAACAACGCTAGACCTGCATGTTTCGATCTTCGACTTAAACTTCGCATGTAGTCATTAATCCGGACGATGCCGTTGGCTAGAGGGTTTTCTCTGGAATCTCCCTTTTTACCCTACTCCATGTCGGCGCTGCTCCATATCTCTTATCACCCATCACTTGTGCTGGAAACCTTGTTGCTAAGTGCCAACATTTCTTCACTTCGCTTCTCGCTCGCCATCACTGCGAATGTTCATGAAGACGAGTTCGCGTCTCTTAAATAGTTCATTGTTGTTTAGTTTTTTTTTGTATCCGTCTTTCGTATATCATGGTACAATTTTGTCGTAGCCGAGTGCAGCGCCTTTGTTTTGCGCAATTCGAAGCACGATGTTAAACTTTTAGAACAAATATTACGATGAAAGATACATGAATGACGTCACTAACTTCTCTTACGAGGTAGTTGACCTGGTGAGTCAGCCGTGCTGTAGTGTAGTAAGGATAGTATTTGTTCTTGTATAATTACTAAAAATTTTTCATATGCGTTTATTTACGAAAAGAAGACACACTTCAAATTGTGTCTGTATGGTTTTAAAATTTATGTCCGCTAATTAAAAACATTATTACCAAGCTCCTCAAAAGCGCTAAAAATGATTTTTTCACGTCGCTGTAGCTGAGAAAATATCAACAGTAATCTTAAAACAAAAGCATAGAAACCTGCGTTTGACTTTACCACGTATTTTCCACAAATAAAATAACAGGGTCATCGTTTTAACTCCAGTTGGAAAATTGATTCTACGGAAACACTGCACGCTAGTTTAGTCCTTCGCGCCTAGAGGCGATGAGGTGTTTGACGGACATGTTATATTCGACTTATTGCCATCCCCGTTTCCGAGCCTCAAACATAAAAAAAGCTAGCATCCACTAACTCTTAATGTGTACGGTCCCCCCTTCTCCCGCCCAACGTTGACACACGTTTGATATTTAAATACTTGGTAGTACACAATCGAAGATTTGATCGGAAGTTGGCACTTTCCTCCTTACTTTTGTACTCAGTCCACCTGTTCTCCATTATCATTCCAATCTCCTTAACATTTCCCTGCCCAATCGTTTTAGATAACTAAATCACGCATGTTACCGGCAGAAGTAACGCATTGCAGACACGCTACCTACCTGTCCGTAACTACTTTTGCTGACTCGCCGTCAGTGGGAGGGGAATAGAACAGTTAATTGGTCCAGTCTGGTATCTGAAACAAATAAGTCAGACGGCGTTTGTGGCCATATCACTTCTGTAATAATTTACTTAACGCCTTAAAACGACCAATCAGCACCAGCACTGCGAACTATTTACTCTAGTGCATTCATGTCATTCACTGGTTTCCTGCTGTTTTGTTTTGGATTTCGAGATTTCCAAATTAAATCTTGCAGTGCAAGAATACATAGCAAGATTGTAATTTAATCTTGCGCTGTATGATCGCAGTAGGTTGCGTCATCTGTTTTCATTATAAAATTCGGTCGATTTATCTGTACGTTTTTTTTTATAATACAAACTGGTACTAGTGTTGCGTATTTACGTACACATTTTCATGCACGAAGGTACTAACTTTTTGTAGGCGGTTCAGAATAAAGTGAACACTCAATAAAGCCTTGGTTTCAGCAGATTCGTATTCTTCCGCCCGCAGCGGTTAACGACGGGAAATGTATATGCCTAATCTCTCTGGACACGTCACTTGATGTTTTCTGGTGTAAGGTAAATTGTTCAGTTGGTAAGAACGTATAGTTGGTTTACTTCTAAAACCTCGTAAGTCCAGATTTACAAAATTTTGTATTCCAGGTGAATTTTGTGCTAATTTGCATGGCGCATCTAGTGTTAAAATCTGCTAAATCTACTATGGGTTAGCTTTCCTCTATGCTCAAATTAAATAACGTCGTACCTGTGGTGTAGCATGACTACGAAGAGTTTGTATTCGCTCTCCTGAAAAATTTTCTGAAATGGACTTACGAGGTTTTAGAAGTAAGCCAACGGTATATAGTTTGGAAATAATAAAAGTTAATTAATTATAGAAAACAGAAATATGTAGAATTTATATTATTTTATTTCAGTACTGTTACATTTATGTAAGGAAATACACGGAACTACATTCGGGAATTCGCTCCCAACCGTACAAGTGCGGTAACTATTTTCATGTTAAATTACATGCATTAACGTTGTTTTTTTTTTTTTTTTTTTTTCAAAGATTAAATCTTTACTGCCCCTTTATCCCGAACGATCTACAACAGCGCTACCTACATTGGGGCTCTGATGCAAGCAGGCTAGAGATTAACATGTTTAATTTTATTCGCTGGGGCTTAGTACCCGACTAAGCTACGTGTATACCACCAGTGACTTATTATTATCTCGGCGAGGCCCACATTACTATAGGATCTTTAAGAGCTTCTTTCAAAATATCATTAAAACTACTACCACATATTGTACAAGGACAGTATGGGAAAGTCAGAAGAAAAACAGGAGACGTGTTATTTAATTCTAGTTCACGCCGATATGAGCGCTGTTCCTTCTACAGTAACAAATTGCTCTATGGGTAATTTTAGTCTTATATTTTGTTTTTTATAAATTGAAATGTAATCATGATTTTATAATATATTTATGCTCTTTTAGTTATTATTTTGATAAGCTAAAATTTAAAACATTTATAAACACATGTAAATACTATTAGCCTAAGATAAACTTAGTCAGTAAATGTATAAACACCATAGAAAAGAGATGTAAGAATGTAAATTTCGCTAGTGTTTCCAGTTCGTGCCGTTGATAGAACGTATCTCACTCTAACAGTGCTAAAAGGCTGTACTTTCCCATATTGTCCTTTTTCGATATTTACTACTCAGCATAAGTATTTATACGGTCAAAGAACAATCGAAAACACAAACTACTCTTTTTTTTTCCCCAACATTTATATAACTGGCCTTCCTAGCGTAGTCGGTTAAGCGCCAGTCTATGGTGCGAGACGTTTAGGGTTCGAATCCCGGCTTAGGCATGGATGCTGTGCTGTCCCTTCACCTCAATTCACCCTTATCGGCTATACATTCCTTCGCCGTTGAAGGGCCGTTGAAGGGCCGTAAAACTCTCTCGCTTCCAACACTTAAGGGTTTGTTCCTTACTTTTGCAATGATTTCAAAATATTTTTAATTGCTACCTAATACACACATCAAAATTTTGCCTCACAGTTTTGACGTTTATATGTCATAATTTGTAGTTGAATTTTTTTGGCGATGTACTGAACGGTTTTTTAGATTTCGTCACCCAAGGTACCACGTTATTTGTCGTGATAGTAAGCCAAAATGAAGCAAAATATTTTTTTTGCTGACGAGTGCGTTATTTTTAAAACATTGTTTCCATTTTTTTTTTTTTCAAAGTATTTGGTTAAAAAATATTTGAGTTATTGGCACCAGTCTGGAAAATAACTACGGAACCAGCCTTTAAATTCGTGTAGCAATTTTCTCCTCTTCTCAGTGTAGTAAATGGTTTATTTTTTGCCCGACAGCGTTATCATTGAAGATGATTGAGCACCGCCGTATATAAATTTAACATGTAAATCCCACTCTTTGCTCACGCCGCAGATCTGGAGTGGGCAACGCTCTTGACACCAACTAACTGCGGCATCTTATCTGAAACGGAAAAGGTTTTAAAGCCTTCTTAAAGCATTACTATTTTCTGTTCATTTCTTTGAAATAACTAAGACACGCAACTTTCGTTTGATTGCCACGCAGAAGCGTAATTTGCTATCTTAACAACTCGTCGAGCAGTGTGTCAAAATTAACTGAAAAATTCCCCATGTTTTGATGTTCTAAACCCCAACCATTGAATTGAATGTCACTAAAAATGCAAACGTTTGTATACTGTTGTGAAAACACTCGTTCCATTAAAGTGCTGACAGCAACCAGGTTTGGTCACCGATATTGTTAAGGCTGTTCTTATAACAGAGCACAAATTTATTTAATATCACATTTCACACAGTTTGATTGAAAACTGTTACAATTTTTTGTCTGTACTAAATGGTTTTCCTTGTATTTTTTTTAGTAATTTTAAATTAAACATCTTGTTTTATTGGAATGCATTTTCATTACCTGTATACTTAATTACTATAAATGTTTATGTATTTGTTTATCAGTAAAGGTATTTATCAGTACGGCCTCGATTTTGTCGCGAAAATATTTTTGCCACACACTGTTTCTTAGTCTCACGTGCACGTCAGCAGCTTTGCTTCATGGTTATCGGCAGCGTGTCGTTAAGTTTCTCGTTTGACTGTGCCAATCAGAATAATATTATTGTGACTCCGTACGTCTGAGATTTGCCAAGCCAAGTGAAAGTAAAATTATCCAATCACAGACGACGTACTAGAGCTGCAGATGTGCTCATAACACATTGAAACCAAATGTTGCGAAAATATTTTTGCCATAAAATCGTGGCTCCATTTATCAGTAATGTTCCTCGAATACTTCGTATACTTTTTGAAATAAGTAGTGCCTTAATTGTATTTTCTAACACTGCAAGCCAGACTGGGCCAAATATTCACCAACATAAGTAATAATCAGTATGTTTTGCAGAAGGGATTTAGTAGCATGCCCTCGTGAAATGCTGCTGTTTGATTGTAACTGAAATTATAATTACGTACACATAGTTTTGGTTTTATTATTTAAACCCTATCATCTTTCTAGTGTTAAAAATAATCCGTAATTTGTAGTGTGTTTAATTTTGTGTGTGTGTGCAATCATAGGCGAAAGTGTTAACTGCAGCACAAATGAAACCAGAATAATAGTATTAATAGTAATAGTGTGATCATTATCATAAAATAAAACCACCTGCGTTGTGGCAGATTATTTTTTCTGTCCTCAATTTTCAGAAAAATGGTTATCCGAATTTATTATTTATTGTTTCTAGTGTCGCTGGATGGAATTTTTGAAAACCTATTGACTAAGGGCCCCTTCACACGGACCACTACGGTGGCGCTTCCGTCCGTGGCGCCACTTCATGAAGCATTAGATCAAATGGAGGTGTTCACACGGGCGTTCGCCACCATAACAGAAGCGCTTCAGCAGCGACGAGTGGTCGGTACTCACCACCGCGTGCGGCTGTGGCGGGTGCAAATAGTGGCGCCGCGCAGTCATCAAGCATTGTTTTGTATTGGAGTATTCACACGAACGTCCGCCGGTGGCGCCACATCACAACTCATCGTTCAGTACTGCCTGGTATTCAGTCACAAGATACTTGCCAGTGTAGTCGCATATAGGTTTTAATTTTTGTGTGCTTTCGGTGTTGTGTGAGATGGCTGATGAAATTAATACAGAGGATTTCATTACAGAAATTAATGTACGGCCTGCGATTTGGGATTGTAAATCCGAAGACTATTCCAACAAAGTAGTGAAACGGAATGCATGGGAAGAAGTGCTGACGAAGTTTTTCCCTGATTTCCACGAAAAGTGCGAATCGGAGAAGAAAGAGATTGGTAAGTACAATGAGACACAAGTAGTGGCCAGTTCATTGTTGTACTTTGTATTTACTATAAAAATAACTTACAATAATGCTACAATAGTGTTCCAGCATGAATACATATCCTCAACATTTCGTGAACTGAAATGGAAGTTGACCCTCTTCACTCATAAAATAATTTGCAAACTGCTCGCGAATTGTTGTTGCAGTCCTTCCCGGGTTCATTCGTGGAACACATTGCATTTCATCAAATCCATCAACAGTTAATGTATCTTCAAATCGATAACCGTCACGTTCACGTACAAAGTTATGTAGGAGACAGCAAACTTTTATTATCAGTTCATCCAGATCTTGTTTGACATTGAGTGGCCGATGAAAGATGCGCCATTTGTTGGCGAGAATCCCAAATGAGCATTCAATGAATCGCCTTGCTCGTGACAATCTGTAGTTAAACACTCGTTTAATGAGTGGTAGAAACTTTCCGCCAAACGGTCGCATTATGTATTTTGAAAGGCCAAACCCTTCATCGCCAACAATGACAAATGGTAAAACGTCCGAGCCTGGTGTTAATGACCGACCTTGTGGAAGTTTAATCTCATTGTTAGCCAGTTTTTGGTGCAACAAAGAATTTTGGAATATTGTAGAGTCTGAGGATTTTCCATACGACCCGACATCAATATACAAAAATTTATAATCAGCGTCGCACATCGCCAGAAGTATCGTAGAAAAATAATTTTTATAATTGAAGTTTAAAGACCCACTGTCTTTTGGTTTTATTATGCGTATGTGTTTGCCGTCAATCGCAGCTGCACAAAGTGGAAAATTTGTTTTCATTTCAAACTGCTGCG
>PNEQ01115271.1:0-12522 GCA_003012365.1 Medauroidea extradentata | reverse complement strand
TATAGTGCTTTGTTGTATACATATGTTAAGTGTACTGTTTGTTCAAAGAATAAGTATATGTAAGTTTTATGCTACTGTATTTTGTGTAGTGTTTGTATGTATATGTCAAGTGTATGTTATGTGTATGTAAATAGTTTGACATGTTCTATACCATTCTGTATGGTCTTTTGAACGAAATAAAAAATCAAATCAAATCAAAAGTCAATAAGTGGCGTACAGTTCGCCCGTATCGAACGAGCCGCCACGTCATTTCACGTCTGTATTACTATATAGTCTGTGACCACGTCTGTGATTTGCTGGTAGAAACACAAGGCGCTGAGAGTTAAAAACAACCAATCACTATCCATGAAGTAGAACTACATAAGTGCGTGTACGACACTGAGACATGTCGGTGTAAAATTATTTTCACCAAAAATCGGTGGC
Organism: Medauroidea extradentata; assembly: GCA_003012365.1. NCBI lineage: Eukaryota > Metazoa > Arthropoda > Insecta > Phasmatodea > Phasmatidae > Medauroidea > Medauroidea extradentata. The sequence continues at coordinate 12,099 of PNEQ01115271.1, read as the reverse complement.
TCTAATCAGTGGACAAAATTGTCATTGCCCCAAGTTCAAACGTCTACAGAGTAATTCAAAACATTTGAAACACGAAAAATTATATTACTTTAGTAGGAAATAACTGCTTATGCATTTGAGTGTCACAATTGTCTTAATCAAACCTTCAAATAAGGGGAAAAAATGTTTCTGTGTACGACCACATATTTTTCTACACACATTGTAAACGCGAAACGCACGTGTTGTAATACGTAGCTGCACCCATACTGTATCGGCTTGTATGATACGCGCTCGCACATGGTAGTTTCCCATGTGCTTGTGTAGTTGATTGGTAAACGTCTTTCACTTTTCTCTATAAACAATGAACGAGTCTCACGTTATGGGCTGTTCATTGAAAAGGTTTTCCAATGTTTCAATCCTCTGTGAATACTGAGAATAGGACCCACATACAGGTAAAGTCAGAACGGAAATTGTTAACTTTGCGTGTTGACAGCTTATGTAAAAGGATGTCGAAAATATGTTCCCTATTTGTCCGTACAGTTAATTATAGGGACTGCCCTGAAAATTTACAATGATATTTAATTTCTGTAAGTACAAAATAAAATTCAATTTGATATTAAGAACCGACATTCTGAATAGTGTCAAAACAATTAAATATAGAGAAGTTTACGATTTTATTAAAGAATTGTAACGGTAAATTCGTTTTTCAGAGTAGCATTACTTCCACCATATTCACGTTAAGGGCGTTTAAGTAGGAAATAATACTTACTTTTTTTTTAATTTGCGTGAAACAGTATTAATTTGGTAGATTTAACTTGGGAGTATATTTTCCTTATACAAAAAAAACTCTGCCAGTTTTCCCATAAGAACGTTTCAAAGTCAAAATTTACATGTTTTTAATTCTTATCTAAAGCAGTGAACACAACGAAAGAAAAAAATTAATATCGAAACTACATATATGGGCTACTGATTGTCGTATTAAAAACCCACTACAAATAATTTTTGCATTAAAAATTTTTTAAATTTTGAACTTGTTACTACTTTTAGAATTTTTAAAACCTTACCATATATTGTATCGGGATTTTACAAATGTCAGGCAGTATCGCGTGACACGTAGTTTCAATGAGAACTATTATATTTCATTATGCAGTTTGGTTTTCACTGTGAATAAGAACGAAAACATACATATTTTGAGTTTGAATTGCCATAATGCGAAAACCAGATGAGTTGAATATTTTTCAAAGAGGAAAATACACTCCTAAGTGAGGTCTACAAAACTAACACTACTTGAAGAAATATAAATTTAAATCTAAAAATTTAGTAGCTCTTAAGGACAAATCGAAACAAGTTTTCGACTATCTTTCTCATAAGCCATCATCATGACAAAATTAATGCACACATTTCTGACTCAAGTTGTATACATGGCACTTATTGTGGGGCGCGGCTGCCTTCAGAAGAACGGCCTCCCACCACGCGTATCGATCTCGACCTCTGAGGACCCACGAGACAAGGAAAAAAGTAAAATGAAGTCCTGCGAGTTACCAGATTGTGGAGTAGAAGTGTCAGCGCCACAGAAGTTAAGTGCAGACCGTTAATAAACAATAATAAATAAACAGAGCCATCTTCTGATAGCTCTAAAGAACTGGAGTATGACAGTGACGTACAGCAGATTAAAGAGAAGAAAAAAAATCCTTTCCTCTCGTTGAAGGCGGGCAGAAACTCTCCCCCTCATATCACTTTATGAAATACTCATCTTTTTTCTTCTTTACTGGTTCGCTGCCAGCAGCAGCAGGGAAACGTTATCTGGAACTGAAGACTCAGACCCCCAACCCCCTCTCAACACCAACCCTCCCCTGGCGCGACATTCCACGGGAGAAAGAGTGGCCCGTATACGGGCTTGGGAACACAGGCTCTCTTTTATCTTTCCTTCCACTAGAGCGACTTCTGCTGTCTTCCCTCCAGACCCCTCCTGTGCGCCCCCGATCATTTATGACGTGTTCCCGGGAAGCTTGTTAAAGGTGGGTGGGTGTGGGGGCTAGGGAATGTCGCTTACTGCCTCGACGACCCCCCATCGCCGGAGCCAATGGGGCGGCAGAGATGCTGACCAGCTTGCCTCGACAACCGCACGAAAAGGTGAGGTGTAGGCTCGGCCGTCCTCCGAGCGTGGAATTGCCTGTTTGCCGCCTTGTAATTCTATTATGCTCCATTTCATACAAGATTTGGATAGATCTGACAGCAACTTATGGGCAATAATTTGTAACATTTTGTTATTTGTGTCACAACACAAGACAAACCTTGCAGTACAAATGCTAAAATGGACATTTTCGACTAATTTTAGAGCTAAAAATGTCTTGCATTGTGCAACAAATCACAGAATACTGAAACTTACTACCCATAAGTTGCTGTCCAATTTATCCAGACTTATATGAAACAGAGTATATCTATGGAAGTGCTCAGTGCAACTACAGCGGGAGAGGTGGTCCACGCTGCGTTGCCTGGTGCTTGTAGCTACAAATAGGGTAAACCGACCATGTATAGTGATGTAATTTACACCGTAAAAAATAGCATTTCAACCATCACAGTGTTTGGTAGAAAAAACTTACAAAGCAATAGGTAGATATGATGGTACAGCGCGAAAATATTTTGTGCCAATATAACTACCCTTGTAAACACTGTTGTTTCTTGTAATACGTATTATTGGGTGATATACGTCTGACACAATAACAGGCATAAAATATTACAAAGGCGAGATTCTTATTGGCTATGTCGAATAGAACAACAGCTCTACGTACAAGGGAAAGCCAGTATTTCTTTCATGAGCTGAAACACAATAAACAGACAAGTTTTTCCGCGATAAAACGTCATCTCTAGCAATGGGTTTAGTATAATATAAATTATAACCACAATTACTCCTTCAGTTTACATTTCGTTGATTTAGGAATCAGAAATCTTAGTTTCATGAAGTAGGGTAGGTTTACCATATTACAAGAACGATAACACACATAATGACAATTTTTTTTGTTATAGACGGCGAAGCAGTAACACGCTGGACAGCACGCATTCGGGAGGACAATGGTGTGATTCCTGGCCCCGGTTATCCTGACTATAGGCTTTCCACGGTTTACCGAAATTATCCAAGACGAATGCTTGGATAGTTCCTAAACACAGACCATGTCCGATTCCTATCCTAGTTACTATCCTTCTGTATATTTGTGTGTAACTGTCTCTAACGGCCTTGCTGTCGACGAGACTAAGGTTAATTCTACTACAGATTATAGAAAGATCAATGTTAAAAGTTTGGCACAGGGAAAATTTCTGCCGCTTGAGCGCTGACATCGGTAAGATATGTAAACTGACCAATCACATAGCTTTCCTGAATTTTAAGTTACACAAAGTCGATAATTTAAAACGAGAATTTGGTTTATTTTCACCTTAAAATTAAGTTAAATGACTTCTGTCATTTCCAAACCCATACAGTTTCGTGTTTTTCTGGTTTCTTAGCGATATCAGCGAAATTAGCGTCAGAAAATTTCCTGTCCGAAACTCTCCCATAAGAAAACACATTTTCGTTCTTACATGTAGTAGAATTAACTTTACAGAGACGTAAAGCACAATTAAAAAATAAAAATTAATAAGATATGTGAAAATTATTAAGCTTCCCCGAGTCAGGTTTTTGTAGTGGATACCAGATTTATACAACTCAGAGATCGGAAATATTTGCGACTCTACTGGCCCGGGGGCTAGCCTCCAAGAATATGGTATATTAAAACAGAAACCAGCTACTCATTGGACACTCGCTGACACAGTGATACCACGTTGTTGGGCCTGCATTTATTTTCTTCTCAATATCGGCTCAGCGCTCTCAAGAATGATTCAAACAAGGCGCAAGAGACAATTATAAATGTGACTTAAATTTACAGTTGTGTGAGTCCTAGAAACTAAACGCGAATTTTTCAGCTCTCTACTACCGCTCTATGTATAAGAATTTTTTTTCATCTGCTCCAGTTGGTGTGATTTTTTGCTCATAGGCGGCTACAACGCACAAACTCTTTTAAAATTGGTATGTTAACGAGATAATTGGTACGCCTAACTACGCCGTATTCCATAAATACAATAGTTCTTAGCTGCAAGGACAGATCTAGTATTTCCTTCGCCCGGGTCAAGAATTGTAATTTTCTCCCCCCTCCCCTTGCCCCTCCCCATTTCACCGTCAGGGCAATCAACTCAACATTAATAAACGTATCTTGTATACGTTGTTTTGCGCTCGTGTGAATAACAGTATAGCATTTTATTAGAAACACATAAAGCCTGTACTTACTAGCTACCATTAGCAGTGATTTAAGTGTACATTCTAATTATATATACTGTATTTATAACATTATATGGTTTTCCAAGTTAACAGGAACACAAACATACAAAACTAGTAAAAGTCTAAATATTGGTAGATATTGTATCTTTTTTACACTCATTTACATATCATTCCCAAGAAAAAATTTTCGGGACCACCAGCACCCCCTCTAACCCTGCGCCCGGGGCAGTCTGCCACCCCCCCCCCCCCCCCCCCCCCCCCCCCCCCCCCCCCCCCCCCCCCGCCTAGACCAGCCACTGAGCAATTGCTTCTGATAATATTTACTTTCCAGTAAGTGAGCGTTCTGAGTTGTGTCCGTGATTTTTGCTGTTGTGCGAAAATTCTGCACCTGAAGAAAAATCTAGAAAACCTCAAAAAAGTTCCGGAAACTATTCCCGCATAGCTGTAGTATTAAATTATTATTATTTAGCAACGTATTTGCATAATTGTTATCGTCTCGTAACCAATTAAAAAAATCAGTAGCTGCATTTACAAACATGGAAAGTAGTTCCGACCGCTAGTGTTATGTTCCAGACATTACGGGAGGCCGTACATTGTTATTAGTTTGTCTGGTGTCAGCTTAACCAATACGGGTGTCTTCCTCAGCATAATGCAATGGCTTCATTGGCCGAATTAGTTTTTTTTTTCCTTAGAAGTGTCTGATTGTACTTAAGGCCTATCTGAGCTGCGTGTTTCCATCAACATGTGGGTGCAGACGAAATATGTCATACGTGTATTACTTAGTTTATTGTTGGCAACACTGGTCAGAGCAAAAAGTTTCTCGGGGTTTTAACCGCGACGCAAATCACATATGTGTGATGTCGCATTAACCTTATTATGTTCGGCCATCTAATCTTTACTCATTGGTTCGGCACTGTTAGATGAGAAGCGTGTCTACACATAGATGCTCAGTGCCAATTATCATGAATCAGACCTGCATGTGTGCACGGTTCACCGAGCATTTTACATTTTTATATTCGAAAAGAGATTTGGTTTGTTATGTCGGCATACATTGTGACAATTTATACTGTACCGAAAAATGTTTAGATCTCATAGTTTTTGTTTAGTTACATGTCAAAGTTCGAATTTGAATAACATAAGACGGTTTTACGGTAAAAAAGGAAGTCCAACTTACCTACAGAAATGAAATAATTTTCACTGAAGAACAGTGTCACTGAATACGCCAAGTTCTGTATAAAATCTGCATTGAACTTTGTTTTCTATAAAAAAAATGTTGAATTTGAAATTAAAACTACTTAAATTTTTAAAAATATAAAAAAATTAATACCATTTTTATATAAGTATCTTGACCTGGCTTGTGACATTGTTTTCCTGTGTGAATTATTATTTCATTTCATAAAATCAGTTGATTATGAAAGCTAAAATTGTAATTACATTAAAAATAAATGGCCACAGAGTATATCTACATAAGAAACCATATCCCACAGAAATATAAAAAATATTAAAACGAATACAATTTGGGCGTACCGCCCACTTAAAACAAGTAGGGGCAAATTTCTTCTCAACAAATTGTAGGTTTCCTGCTGATAAACGTAAACCTGCGAATTTCGCGTAGTTATTTGGTAACAGACGTAAACCTGCCCGAAGGCTACCCATAAAGTCTTTGGCTGATAGCTTTAAAAAAACGTCATTGTGGGTTTTCGTGTGTGACCGTTTGTTGATTTAAAGTTACGGTGGATAAATTATGTTTCTGAAATTGCGATGGACGTGAAAAATTGTTGTTTTCTTTAAGACATAATTTAGAATTCAAACGACTTTCAGTTCAAGTCACTTTTGCTATTCGATCTTGACTTACTTATCTCCATTTGGAGGGCTCTCAGCCAATAATGAAGAAGCTACTAAATGCAGGTCCAACCATTGGTGACACTGTGTTAGAGAACAGCCAATGAACAGCTACTGTCTTGTCTACTTAAGAGTGAGTGGTAGATAAATAAACGCTGAAAACATCAATTGACTTCTACACTTATTTTGAAGACAATATGGGCAAAATACTCAATGACAATCCGAGATAATAGTATTTGCCAACTTTATGAGTAAATATTTATCCAGAATTACTAATTCATTACGCGTGATCTCTTGCGCCGCAGTTAAATACACGAGGTTCCGGCGTCAGAGATTGTGACTCAGAAGTTCGTAACACCAGAAACGATTTCGTTTGAAACGTTGGCTAAAACTATTGTCTAAGATTGTTATTGTTTAACTTTCGCAAATTGGCTTCAAGAAAACTACAGTTATAAATTAATGCTTTTAGCGTTGAATTATGTACCACGCCCTCTTAAGGGAGCTCAAGAGGGGAAAAAATCACAATTTTATGTTTGTATGAAATAGTGTTCGTTTTGTACATGTTAATTGAGAGTCAATTTTGCTCGTGCAAAATATTTAGCTCAGTTTTCCAATAATGCCATTTTAAAGTAAAAATTTGCATACTTTTACTTCATGCACACCGCGAAAACCAATAAATAGAGATGATGGAATATCGCGAAAATATTTTGTACCAACATACGCTTGAAATCGCTTTGTTTCTCGCAGCATGTATGACTGGCTGATCTGACACAACATAGCTGTCTGCAGACCAATAACAGGCATAACATAATACAATAGCAGGAGTCATATTGGCTCAGTCAAATAGGGTAACAGTTACACTTACAAGCTACAGCCAGTAATCTTCTGGTAAGCTGAATGTGGGTTGAAACCCAGTAAATAGTCAAGTTTTCTTGCAACATTTCATTATATTTAACCACATCTCTACCAGTAAACATTACAAAAATAAATAAGAAACATTGAAACCACATGTTAGAGACTACGAACCCATTACAAAATATTTTTGTATTAAAAAAATTTGTTAAATGCAGCAAAATAATTAAAATTTCAGATTTTTTAAAATAAAAAAATACTTTGCAGTGGGTCTTTAGGTACTAATGCTGTAGACCGTGATACAAAGTTTCAATGTAAATTATTTCGTCCCATAATGTTAATTGGTCTTTGCTTTGTGCATGAAGTAAAAACGTGCAAATTCTGACATTGAAATTTCACTATGGGGAAACCGGCTGAAATATTTTTTTTTGTACGAGGAACACATAATCCCAAGTAGCATTTACAAAATTAAAACTACGCATTTCAAGGTCGCCTTTATAGCCCAATCGTTTCTGAGTCTCTAACTCCCAAAACCACTCAATGCAGGCGGCGCTCTTAAGATCACCTGTAAGTTCTCGTGGAGAACATAATCACTTTTTAAAACTTTACAGGAGGGGGGGGAGGAGGGGGAGTTGATAAAAGTGTCATTGAAGTTAACAATTCAAATTGTTACTAAAGTCGCATCCGAAACCACTTTTACGATTGTTAGGGCTTAGGAATTTAGAATAGGGCCTATATTAAAGTTTTACATAACATCGTTGCATGTCGCAAAGTTGGAAATTAGTGACTTGATGGTATAGTTACACCATTTTGTTAAATTTACGAATCCCCGTTGAAAAAATGGTCATTACTTATTATATATTAATAATTTCGCAAAATTCATTCTAATAAATAATTGTTATTTTGTTTTAGAGTTGTTTCAATGTTGGCTGATTTTTTTTCAAACCAGTAAATATTATGGTTTTAGCTAATAATGTAACAAACGAAATTCTGGATAATTGACTTTTTAGCCAAACCGTAGAATTTGTTGCTTTGAAGAAATTAGCTACCTCGACCAAACTCTTTTTAAACAAAACTGCCCTACAGATTTTGATATCTGCTCACGCTTATGCGTAAAATATTAATATCGCTTTAAAAAAAAAGTAGAAAGAAGAGAGCATGCCCTAAAGAATCAGTTGGACCTGGCGCGTGAACCCTGCTGAGGCGCGGAACGAAAATATTTTTTTTACTTAAACGTGTTTACAACGCGTTTATCTACGGAAAAGAAGATGCTGTTCAAATTATGTCCCAAATGTTTTAAAGAAATAGTGTCCAATGATTAAAAACATGATTGCCAGCTCCTCAAAAGTGGTAAAAATGGATTTTTGACATACCTGAAGCCGGAGATATACCAGCTGTAATCGTAAAACAAAGTGGATATAGACTGCCATTGTACTACGAGAACACTGCGCGCTAGTTTAGTAGCTTATAGGCGAAGCGACGTGTATCGCACGTATTGAAGTCGATTTATCTCTCTCCCCGTTTTCGTGCCTCTAACGTAAAAATTCTAAGGTCCAAATAACTTAATTTTCGACTGACGTTTTTAAAGTTCATTTATATAAACCACGCACTCATAAGGGTGTTGAAGTGCGATAAAATCATGATTTTATATTTCTATGAAATGTTGTTAGTTTTGTAGACGATACTTGTGAGTACATTTTACTCTTATGAAACAATTATATCTCTCATAGTTTTCTCATAACGGGGTGTCAAAGTCAAAATTGGCTTGTTACGTTGCCGTACAAATAGTGAAAACCATAATTCACTGTGAATTTACATCCCGTGAGCTATGCAATAAAACATTTAAAAACCCACAACGTAAGAGTACAGAATACAGGTTGCAAATTCAGCAATTTTTTTAAAATACAAAAACAGTTCCGCGTGATTTTTTCGAATGTTTTATTACGTAGCTCATGGTATGTTCTTTCTCTGTGAATTATTCCAGGTACGTCAGTCAATTAGTTTTCACTATTTGCATGGCAGCAGAACCTAACGAATTTTGACTTTGACGCACCGTTATGAGAAAACTACGCCAGCTGGAATTGTTTCATATGAGGAAATTGCACGCACAATTATCGTCTACAAAACGAACACTATTTTATACAAATATAAAATTATGACTTTATCACACTTGAACACACGTAATAGTGAAGCGGAGAGCAGTAACAGGTGGGAGGTGCTGGGTGGAGTTTAGTTCCCACTGTCGCCGCGACGCTGTGTGTGTGGCGTCTTTGTCGACAAGCAGCGGCATTCAACGTCGCCGCCATGGCAAATATTTACCTGAGGCCGCACAGGCGACCCCGCGCCGTAAATTACTTCTTCAGGGAAACTCTCCGACCCTAGAGACCATCAACCCGCTCAACGCTACTCTTGTGGCCTGCGACCCTCTCTGCTACTCAGGAACACCTTCTGTATGCCTTTCACGGCCACTTGAGGCGTTTTCCGTCAGCCAAGATTTCACTTTAAGGCTTCGCTCTGTAGTTTTGCAGTGGTTTCAAAAATATTTTCAACACAAATTAATACGTATATGAAAATTTCATTTTTACAGTTTTAACACTTTTATATCATCGTTTGTGTATTAATTTTTCTGTTGCAATACATCAAACGGATTTTTAAATTTTTGCCCCTGAAATATCACTTATTTTTAGGTCTAAATAAGCCATAATAAAGCCAAATAAGTTTTTGCTAGCAAAAGGTATGTTATGTTAAAAAAAAAACGCTCTTGCAAAATTGTGTATCCTATGACAGTATATAGTATTAAAATTTTTCTAAGTATTTGGTTAAAAAATATTCGAGTTATTTGCAATTGTTTGGAATAAATGAAAGATCACGCTCTTTAGTTTCTACAGTTCTTGCGAATTATTTTTTAAAACTTAAAACGAGCACATATATCAAATATCGGTCTGTCAATTTTGTTTTAAATGGTTTTTATAATTATGGCTAAAATTTTAAAGGAAGAAATTTTACGGTTTCGCCTAAAAAGTAAATTAAACAGAATTTTGTTAATCACATGATTAGCTAAAACCATAGTATTTACTGCCTTGAAAAAATCAGCCAACATGGAGAAGACGATTTTAAACAAAACTGCCAGACATATTTTCGATATCTGCTTTCGTTTACGCGTAAAAAATTAATAATGATAAAAAAGTATAAACTAGAGGGAACATGGTCTTAAGTAAGATTAATTTTACCCAGGTGAGAAAGAAAGTGTGTTTTCCTAGGGGAGAGTTTGGTACAGGGAAATCTGCCGCTAGTCGTGCTGCTGTTGCTAACGGATTAAATACAAGTCCGTACTACATTTAAATTGAATTGAACTAGGCATGGCATAGAGAGAAGTCGTTCCATTTAATTTTGAAGTGCAAAACAAACAAATTTTGGCTTTTAAATTACCAACTTCACTTAACATTGTAGGCTACTCACGAAAGCTCTTTAAATTTGTCAGTTTACAGCCCTTACCAATACCAGTGCGACAAGAGTTCCTTACCAAATTTTGAACATAGAGCTTTCTAACCTGTAGTTCAAAGTGTTCGAAAAGTAACAGAAGTGACATTTACTCGTTTTCTAAATATCAACTTACTGCGTCTCGATCAACTTATCATACCCTGCTCTCAGTAGACAAATTTAACACGAAAAAAATATTAACTTTCACATAACCAAAACCCCCAACGAAGTGAAACTGAAGTCACTCTGTTCAAAATATCTAAGAAACATGCATGAAAAGAACATTACAATATACACGTAAATAAAATATCGCGCCAACAACATACAGCTGACGTCGCGTTTAACAATACAGACTTGAAAAATTCGCGTTCTCTTTTGGCCAAAAGCTAGATTTCAAACAACCGTAAACTTTCGCAGTTAGCCCTATGTTTATTTGACATCTCCTAGAGTGAATCAAGCAAATAATAAAGAAGCACGCCAAATTCATACGCTATTGTTAAATCAGCAAACAGCCAATGAGAAGCTATTGTTTGCTTCAGTAAAACAGGTGTTATTTGGAAGCTAGTCTACAAGTCTGTGAAACCGCGAATTTTTCCGGTCTGTAGGTATAAAATATGTATTTTTGTTCCCGCCGTCTTAAAACGCTGATAATCATTACAGGCGTTAATCAGATCCTGGTTATGGAGGAAACCTGATCAAGTGACTGATATAATATATGCTACTCCGGCACGGGAGTTTTCGAAAACGCCTTTCGACTCACCTCTTTAAGGCAATGACTGCTTTTACGATAATTATTTTTTTAAATTCTTAAACAAGAGCAGATATCGGAAAACTGTTACACAGTTTTGTTAAAAATAGTTCTTTGTGTGTAATCTTAATTTTTTAGACAAACAATTAGTTGAAACCACAGTGTATTTCGTCTTGGAAAAAATTAGCGTACATTGTTTTTTTTATAACAAAAATGCACAACAGTTTTTTTCGATATCTGTTCTTATTTAGGATTGAGAAAATATCTACCTATCGTAAAATCAGTAGGAATGCTCAAATCCTTTACTTTTTACCAGGGACATCTTATTTTCAGAAAAATTATTTTTCTTAAACTAGTTTCAATACAATTCGTTCTAGGTTAGAGATTGGAGGTTTTTAACTTTCACGATTCTTGAGGGGAGGGGGGTTATTCTACCGTACCGTCTCTAGTAAAGAGGGATGCGGATTCGATATGCGACAATCATGTCGAGAAAAGACAAACGAATAAGATAAACAATTCTAGTTGGAACGTTCATAAGAACAAATAAATAAAATTGACTCTCTTTGGCACGCCTGCCATACCGAATTCCGCTGTATTCTACTAGCGACGGCAGTGGCTCTACCAGACAGTCACAAACGCGTGCAGTCACAAGAACCTTAGTCTGACGGCAATGTATAGCTGCCAGCAATATATTGTTACAAGTTTGAGACATAAACTTTATATGTGGGCAATTCCCATGAGTTCTTTGGGATAGAGGTCTAATATTACAAATGAAAGAGTTAAATTAAGTACTGGATTTAATAGCTCACAAAGCTATGAAATACACAAAACAGTAATCAACTAGAACTCTCACACCACAATTAGTTATGCACACAATTACTCCTGTGTC
>PNEQ01115270.1:7921-26702 GCA_003012365.1 Medauroidea extradentata | reverse complement strand
TGAATTTTATTGAGATTTGTACTGTTTAATTAATTGATGGTAGACATTTTTTGTGCTTTAATTGTCAAAGTTAATTAACGTGTCTGTGACACGGTGGTAATTGTGTGCATAACTAATTGTGATGTGAGATTTATAGATGATTACTGTTTTGTGTATTTCGTAGCTTTGTGAGCTATTAAATCCAGTACTTAATTTAACTCTTTTTTTTTATAATTATAAGACCTCTATCCCAAAAGAACTCATGGGAATTGCCCACATATGAAGTTTATGTCTCAAACTAGTAACAATATTTCTTCGTTACATTCTGACTAAATTGTTAGCGGACACACCTGAGGAACTACATAGAGTAGAGATACACATAATTTTACTAATTTATAAAATAACTTGTTACACTATGAATGTGACATACTTATCATTATTAATGTGGACATTAATTTTCTTATTAGAATGACGTTTTTTACTGATTTAGTTTTCCATGTTCGGTTTTAAATCAACACATTGTTGCAACGATGCAAATAAATGTAGGTATGAAATGTATTATAATTGAATTTTTATACATCAGTAAACTTCACGTACACGTCCACAATGCTGCGATGTACAAATGCATTTATCTTCTTTTAGCGCAGGCAGCAAAGTGACGTCTCTTCTGTCCACCGCCTCGAGTGAGTGTAGAGGTTTTGGTCAGCGCTTAGCATCGTCTTCAGCGCTGGTGGGGATGATATGATGTGGGTATGGAGCAGCGCCGGAATGAATGGGCGGGGGAATCGGGAGATCCCCGAGAAAACCTACCGACCAGCGACATTATCCAGCACGATTCCCACATGTGAAAACCGGGGACCGGCCCCGCCGGGAATCGAACCCGTATCGTCTTGGTGGAAGGCGAGGGGTCTGACCCCTAGAACACCGCTGCCCCACCACCACCTCGACCTTGCCTCCATCCTGCCACTCAGTCTAGACGCGCGCGTTTACTCATCTATGTTCCTGTGCGGACAACAATGGCCATACTGTCATAGAAGTAATCTCATGACAACACGCGCTTCTGGCTTCGTCAATAGACGTAAAATGGTTTTTATGTAAATAATTTTTGTGCGTAACTTATGCAGGGGCGGATTTCACTTTTGTTTTGGAGGAGGTCACCGTTCCTAAAAATTAAAGTTGGAGAATTTGGGAGTCCTCCTCCGGGAAAAAAAACTGGGTTTTCAAGGAGCAAAATAGTGTTATTTAAACATTTTACATACTTAAAAATATTAAATACACACTTACTGTTGCAATAGCGTGATTTCAATGTATATGTTTTGTTATTGTATCCGGTATATAATTCAAATTTTGACCTTGGGTTTGGAGAAAGGGGTCATAACTCCTGTAACACTCCCCCCCTTTTTTTTCTGGATACGCCCCTGATTTCATGTTTGAAATCTTTGTTTTTCACGTGTTAACTTACTTTATTAAGATTGGTCCGGGGGGGGGGCCGCCGGATTAATTATAATAATTATGTCAGTATTTATACCGAGTTAATATGAAAATAGTCGTAATAGTGTAATTGCGCTTGTAATCCATTGTCTATTAGATTTAAAAATGTGTTTGGTCTATAAGTTATTTTAAATGCGTGTAACTGGCTGCTGTGGTACAGCGCGGCGAACAGATAGGTAACGGACGTGCGGCAGCTGCAAGACTGCTAGTGACATCATCCATCCACCCTCGGCCGGCTATCTACACAGCGCTCACGTTACCGAGGAACCCCACCCCTCTCCTAACCTTGACGTCAACTCCAAGGTAGCCAGTATATGCGCAGAAAGGAACGCCGCCGTCTTCCTTTTGTTCCCATCATTCGTTCTCTCGTCTGTTATGTCCTGTAGTTTCGGCGTGGTGCAGTGAGTTCATGCGGCTGCCAATAGATAGCATATCAGTACAGCGCATATCGGGTTATATACTGACGCGCGACACACTACACTATAACTGCCATTGTAGGACTCGCGTTTTCAGTTTAATTGAAGTAAACCAGTGCTTAACATAAACTTAAAAGTCCAGACAAGAAAATAACAAGCTGTTATTCCGGAAATAAAACATCTTTACAGCAAAAATCAGCAGATGAAATATATGCTATAAAAAGAAAACTTTACACTAGAAAGTTAAACTGCAATTTTAATGAATATATTTATCTATTACTTTCGGAAATGATTTTAGGCTGAAGTATCATATCTAACGAGATATTGTACGAAGTCATCCCGCCCAATTTTTTGTAGTTTCTGATATTAACAGTAATGTAGAAAACTCCAAAAAAGTGGTCAAAACTTCATTTAAAAAATTCTAAAAAATATTTTTTCATGTTCAGTCTACTTGAAATTGTTGTCTGATTCTTGTGCCACGCAACAACAATCGAAAATTTAAATAAAATCCGTCGCTCCATTGCCCTTAAGATCTGTAAGTTGTCTCCTGTTGAGCCTTAGGGATCAGGTACAGGAGGACAGTATCTGCCACATGTGACAGCGATGTCTAAAATATAACATTGTCCAAAATATACAATATACTTGTTGAAATACTGCAGCATCTAATTAGTGGCGAGTTGATATTATAACGTTGTATAACCTTCGTATACGAGAGCACCAGGCATGATCCGGCATACCAACAGTACATTTCTGGGCGGCTCGTGTACGAAAGCAAACTCGAGCATTGACCCGGCTCAGCAGTCTAACTGCCACGACGGATTTATAAATAAGTACGAGCACTGAACAACTATTATCTACTGTTTACACAACGCACAGCATAAAAAAGTTCACCCCAGTAACAACATACTTTGGGTAACTGTTGGAAAGGTTGCATAGGTTAAACCAACAGTTGGTTTCTGGTTGGCAATGATAAAAAATGGATTGTGTAGGAAATCGTCTAAAAATAATGTTGGACCAAACTTATTTCCCAGCCAAAAGCCAACATAACAAATTTTATTAAAATAACGCAGAAATATGTCACAACATACACAACTGAACATAATAATAAAAAAGAAAACTGCTAAAATATTTTATTTTATTTATTTATTTATTTTTTTTTTTTTTGTTTTTAGAATGATAGCAAACTGTTGTAAAGACAATCATTGGTTACTAGCGAATATGACTATCCTGGCCCATCTTTACTTTACAACCAATATCCAACTCAATAAATTTCGAGAAAATAATGTTAAAACATTCAGTATTAGTCATATAATATCATATTTATAGGAAAAATTCTTAAAATAAACCTAGTGAATTGTAAATATTTATTCATTGATGGAATGTAAGAAATATCTGAAAAGGAACGGTTGGAGTTTAGCAGATATGATCATGTTGGCCCACGATTATTTTATTACAAAAAAAACAAACTTAATCATATATTTTACAAAAATAATGCTTACAAATTACACAACGCACAAACCTCTACCTCTTAATTAATAGAAAAATGTTAAAAATGGTTTGTTGTAATGTTTTATTTGTTGCTAAAGTTATTGAAATATGTAGGAAAGCCAACCGTTGGTTATTAGGAAATATACCCAGTAGTGACACGCGTTGGACCGATGGTTGTAAACTGCTGTGTTCCAACACTTATATGAATACAATGTTGTGTTGATACAACATTTTGTGCTAACTTAAATATTAGAAAACTGCTTTTGTAATTAGTCAGCCCTGCAAATATAAAAACACTTTTAAAAATTGGATAAGGGCATGAACACAATGATAAATACTTTTTGGAAATTTTAAATGGCTACTTGAACATTGTAAACAAATTTGTAAAATACAGTTACCTTGTGGCATATTTTTAATGTGCGTCAAATTTTATGATACCAACATATTTTATTTAATTCAGAAATATTAGAAATATGTATTAAAAAGATGTTCTACCTAATTTCACACGATGTGAAGTATTTTGAAGATTTCAGCATGCGAAGGTTAAGTTCCTGAATATTTAAAATGGCTGATAGAAATTAGCACTGAAAGTCAACAAAATAGCTACATGGTAAAGAAAGTTATGTAGGCTAGAAAAAAGAGTGAACTATGATTCGTATTTAATTGGATGCAACGTGTTAGGTGCAAAAATATAATATAAAAATCCAGGCAAATGGATGATTTTTCATACTCATAACAATTGTGTTAAAAATATGGAGTTCAAGTAAGTTTTTCCTTATCCGTGACTACGATGCCAGCTTGTGAACTCTTACAAACTTAATATTATGTATATATATAATATTAAGTTTGTAAATGTTCACAAGCTGGCATATATATATATATATATATATATATATATATATATAATATTAAGTTTGTAAGAGTTCACAAGCTGGCATATATATATATATATATATATATATATATAATATTAAGTTTGTAAGAGTTCACAAGCTGGCATATATATATATATATATATATATATAAAGTTTGTAAGAGTTCACAAGCTGGCATATATATATATATATATATATATATATATATATATATATAAAGTTTGTAAGAGTTCACAAGCTAGCATCGTAGTCATGGATAAGGTTTCAGGGATCTCCGTCCATTCCGGCGCTGCTCCATACTCTCCTCATGACACTCCTCACCAATGCTAAAGATCTCGATGTTACGCGCTGACCAAAAATATCTCTCACTTATTCGTTCATCCAACATTTGGCAAAGTTGGTACACGTTAGGTTTTGGTATTAGCTAATTCTAAATGTCAATGATTGGTCAGGTCGGAAACATTGACAACACCGGTCAATAAGTATTTGTAATGTACAATTACAAAAATAAGTAACACTACAATGAAACACTTGCTTGGCGATGGACACAGGGTATGTGAGTGTTACTGTACTATCTGGAGAGTATCAAATCTGGAAATGTAGGTTGCAGCATAGCTAAACTGATGGTCGGTACTGTACTACACACACAACTGGCGTCAAATATGACGATATCTCTGCGTGGACCATTTTTATTGGTTCTGCAGACATGCAGGTACTTTATACACACTTGTCTGATAAAATAAGAAAATAGGCCTACTATAATTTCATGCAGTGTTATAAAAAGTCAGTAACGTCGTAATACGTATAAATCCTCACGTGTTTATAATACTTGCTGGGTGCTGTCTTCCGGGAAAAATAATCAACGAATGTTTTAAATGCAATTTTTTTTTAGATAAAATGCATAAACGTGGCTTGCAGTTTGAACGTAGTAAATATCATGTGTATAAGAGAAAGTCGGTAACGAGTGCATGCTGTATAGTTGAGCGACACAGTATAGAGTTGTGATATAGTGAAGTGTGCGAGAAGAAACACGTGGCATGTAAGCGACAGACATGTGAGTGTGAGTGAGGCACAATACAGTATACGCACGGCTATTTATATCTGCCGACCAGCCAGGAACATTCAGAATACACTTGGCAACATCTTGCTTCCTGCAGCCTGTCCCTCCTCTCTCAACCCCGCATCTACCTACATTACCACTACCTCTTACAACACACTAACTTACTACCTTATTATATCCCTCTACGTCACCGCATTCATTTTATTATTTATTATACCGATGTTAGTCTATTGGTAGGGAGGTTCACAGAACATTTTAATGTTTTAAGTTATTGTTATATTTGTACGAGATTCGGTATGTTTTGTATATATACATTGTTTATATTGTTTACACTCATGCAATTTTCTTACCCGTCATAGATTTCGTAAAATTCCATTAAAAATCCCAATTTGCGCAAAAGGGTTTAATGCTAGAAAGTAAAACCAACTAACTGTCTGAAACAAAATAACTTACCCTGGTAAACAATGTCTCGGGATACGCCAAGACATGTATAAATACTTCATTGAAATATTCAATTTGAAATACGGAAATTGCAAATTTTCTGAAATTAATAAAAAAATCCTTGTGGTTTTATGTATATCTTGAAGTAGGTCACGACATAATTTTACAGTGTGCACTATTTCAGTACGGTAAGTCAGTTGATTATCCTGTTGTGCATAATAACGTTTTATGTGGATTTGGACTTCGACATGCCGTCATAAAAAACTTGAAAGTTCAAAATGGTTCATTGCAATAAAAAGTTACCGCGTGTGTCAACACTACAAACCATATCTTAGACGTATAAAATTCAGTAAAACAAACCCTATTTTCAGCAAACCGCCCTGTTAGGTATGTATTTCAGATTTTCAAGAGACAGTGTCTTAATATGTGTTAAGTTTACAACTAAAATACCTTAATTTTACTACATGAAATATCTTACTGAAATATGCCAACAAATAAGTGCTCAAATTAACAACTATTGCCAACAATTACATACATTTCAGTAGCAGCCTGAAATATGTTTTGTGTATAATTTAACACATTAGACAGAATTAGCAAAAAAAAAAAAAAGTGACAACAGAAATTAGTTTTAAAATTCTTCCCTAAACTTAGTTTCAATTCAGGGGATTGTAATTACACACAGTAAAGTAATAAATTCAACATATATACGGTATATGTGTATACCTACCTTCTTCCTGTCTCATACGTTTGACACTGTTACTGAGGACGTGTACATCAGCTGCTTACATATACATTTCTGCACTCTGATGTGTTTTTATTGCAATATTTGACAAGCTACTTGGGCAGGCAGTTTGTGTGTGATCACATATGTGGTTGTAGTATGATGTACTGCCTCATCCCACTGGTCCTGTATAACATACTTAACACAGAATATACCTGCTGCTTGAACATAAGGTGTACGCCTGTTTCTTAGCCAACCCCCCACTTCTCATTTTACCACACTTCACTTCTCACATTTCTGGATGCTCGAATTTACAAGTCATCCGGTAACTAAGACGAAAATTTGCTGCGTGGGAAATGGCTGCCTGTGAGAAAGTGAAATAAATATTCGATACAAGTCAATGGAGACGAAGAATAGAATATTCTACGTTAGCTAACTTACTTATCGAGGCTGGTGGAGGGTGTTTTGAACATTATCGTTGAGTCTACATATACAAGGGCCAGTGACAAATGTCGGACTATTGACGTAGTGTCATAGATACAAACACGGCAATACACATGACGTATACGAACAAACACTGACGAATATCAGGAGGGTTTTCTAGCAAAATAAGCACACACGAAGTTTAGGCATTATACATACATATATATATATATACATACATACACACACACACACACACACACACATAATAGCTGTCCCTTAGCGGCTTCGCCCGCGTGTACTATAGAAAAGTGTAACTAACTTTTAATTACGTATTAATTGATACTGTTACTATATTCTCTGTATATCTTTAAAACAACAAATACAAACAGCTTTATCCAGTCCACTTCGCTGAGGGTACTTTAATTGCAGAACACCTTTGATTTTAATTCATCTTTATTTCTCTATAAAATAGCTACCCGGCTGCGGCTTTGCCCGCGTGAAATTATGTAATGTAAACAGTAACTCTAGATAAAATATGTGATGAATGCATTTAACAGCTAGCGTACTCAATAACAGTGAACTATAAATTGTCTTAGCTCAGTGTAAAGAGCGCGCGCAATATGCTCGTCTGATGTCATAGTAATTCCCATCGCAAAGTCTTGCACGGGATACGAACCCGTAACCCCACCCCTCCCACACCACACATTTTATACAATACCTGAGTGAATGCTTAAAGGCAGGCCGTGATAATTCTTTCGTATGTAGTGGCTACAGTCCAAAGAGGTTTTATATATGAGTAGGTTGGCAAAAAGAAACATCTGTTGAAGTATTTCTCCATGATCATTCTCTTCTATCGGGAGACTAACATTTTATTGCTTTTCACATCCATAATTTTCGAATTTCATAAAATCCTGAGTTCGATTTGTAGATATTTACATAAGCTTCATTCTTATCAAACAATCGTCTCGATATCTCAACGGGTATAAGAGGTACAGATAATTATTTGAAAACACATTATATTTTTTAAACAGCTTTCAAGGACGAATTTCGAAAAATCCTGAAATTGCTTTTTTGATATTTACGAAAGATTTATTTTAAAACAAAAACCATTTCAATATTTTCACTGGTTTAGGAGATAAGTGAGATTAATTTAAAACACATTATATTGTTTTAAGAGCTTTCAAAGACGAATTTAGAAAAATTCTAAAAATACTTTTAGATATTTACTTGTGTATAGTTTTAAAGAAAAAATCACCTCACTATCTGAAATGATATAGGAGAAATAACGGATTAATGAAAAACACAGTTTACGGTTTTTACCCCTTTAATTATCGAATTTCGAAAAATTCATCCTTAGTGGGCGCCTACGGGCCAAGGAGAAGCTTTCCTTAAAATGTCATGGTTCTAGGTCGAGCGGTTTGGGCTGTGCTTTGATGAGTGAGTGTGTGAGTGTGTCAGGCAGGACACTTCACTTTATATATTAAGATAACGAAAAAAGAAGACTAGTGAAAACGAATTTTAAATCGGTATATTCCAAAATATGGTAAACTAAACTACTTAAATGGACAATACTCTTAACGTTGCCTCACGTTGCTGGACTCTTATGATCCTAAGTAAATTTTATAAAATACTTTCACCCTTACGAAAATAACAGGGGTGGCCATCCTCTTCTTGCATGCAACTTCTGTAGTGCCAGGAAATCAGAACATTTGATGAAAGTTTGAGATGTGTAATATACGTAACAAAAACTATCCCCTTGGTGCAACTATCTACAATATGTCGTGTTAGTTCACAACGCACTCGAGTATTGAATGCAGCGTTGCAGAGCCTAGAAGATAGGCAATACTACGTACATGTGTGTATTGCTGTTCTCAGCGCATAGGAGAGGCTGGACATTCACTGTAAACAACGTGTACTATACATAGTGTTAGCTCGCAGTAAGGCAGCCTATGTTCCTGGCACATTGTCGCTGCAGACATAACTACGTGTATTATGAGTTTAGTGGGTCCCGGCCAGTTGAAACACGTCTATTGCTTTATTGTGTACCAAGTCGCACTTTCTATAAACCAACACAGACAAACTCTGATAGGTAATAAATGACGAAAACATCATGTGTTAACTACTGTAATAGCGTACGCCCACAATTCTGCTCAAAGATATCCCCCTTATTGGGAGATTCCTTGAAACAAATAGTTACTTAAAGTAATTTGTCGGTACAATATTTTCTCAGTAGTAATTATTAAGGCAGTTACGAAGCACGATACGTATCCGGTGTAAATAAGGCCACGTATTCAGTTTTGTGTTCAGCTAGATGAGTAGACTTGTAAGATATTATCACGGAGCTTTACATGTGGACAGAAATAACAGGCATGGTGCTGTTGTATGGGCGTAGTTATTGTCGCAGACGACGTTTAAGGCAGTTGTCATTAGTGAAACGGGAACTGTGTTGTTTAGTGCAAAGTAATGTGTGTTGCAGTACAGTATAACAACGTGTATATAAAATATACCGACACACTTTAACAAGATATTCCTGAGGAGGAAATAGAAAGTAAGTCCCAGGTTAAATTGGGAGGGCTGTAGGCGCTTCCTAAGTTTGAGAAAAAAGTTACAAATTATTGTGGTATTTTGAAAACGGAATGCTTGACAGAAACAGATTTCTGGTTACCAATAAATATCACCGAAATCAATAGTAACGCGAGGGATTTGTACACTTAATACACCTCAATCACGTTTTAATTACCCTTGATTTTGAAGAAAAGAAATAACGCGACAGTAAAAATTCTTTTTATTTTTAACCAAAAATAACAAAACGTCGGGAAAATTAGAAAAAGAAATGTCTCTTGTAAAAACTGTCTAAATCTCTTCGTTTAAGGTTAATGATTAAATGTTTGAATTCACAGAGAACTACTATTGCCTGCCAAGTATGCAACCAGGAATGACGGATTGCGTACTGCGCCATAGTGGAATGCGTCCTGCAACATTGTGTGTGGCAAAACAATACTGAGTATCATGGACAGATTATGTGGGATTGTCTCACTTTAACCAGAAATAAAATAAGTAAATTAATACACGTCTGTGCACTACCAACGTCATTTCGCACTATCATAAGAAATTCTACAATGGGTGTTCAAATTGGTGGCCTCCCATTTAATTACAACTATTGAGTGGGCGTATCAAAGACTGGAAAACTCGTTTGAAAACACATGTAGGCCGAGCATGGTTCGTGTCTTCTCCCTGTCAGAACGACACGTCAGTGGGAAGACGTTTCGTCAAAAAAGTGAGCATGGTTCAGTTTGCTACCCGTCAAAACGTTTCACATGAACGACGCGACTGTCAATACACTGGCGCGGTATTGTAGTGTCGTGAGACAGACAACGTGCGTATATAAAATACATATCAACCAAAACATTACCATAGTCACCGTATCAAGTGATAGTATATATTTTTAACTGACACAAATTCTGCACACAGTATAAACATTAGGTGTAAACAAATTTAAAACTCAATTGCTGTACACGTACCATAACCTATAACTAATCGCTAATACCAAAATAAATACGTAGTAGTTTGTACAACTGCTTTTGGAGAAAAAACTAAAACGTGATTTAACTAATGTCCATTTAGGTACTTAATGGCACTAGTTGACGAGTTTGGTTTGCTTGTAACTTTAAAATGTTCGTACAACCAAACCGAATGAAAGTAATAATTTTATGTTAGAGCATTTGTAATGAATAACTTAACGAACTTCGAAAAATACCGTTCTCCAGTCAATTTTTTTTTAAAAATAAGTATTTTTACCTTAGAGTTGAGAAAAATTTTATTTCGTGGTCCCCAGACCCTATAAACGATAAACATTTAAATTATTTTCGCAATGTGAGACAGTGTACGTGCATAGTAAACGTGCTGCTAAGAATTACATACATTTTAATAGTGTTTAACGACATTTGTAAGGCACAATACTTATTGGTTGTTTGCCAATATCAATGGTAGTAATGATGTTATAAGTTAACTACGTAGCATATTCCTCCCTACATCACTTTCATTGGCTCCCGAAGTTTGTCTGTGTTAGTTTATAGAAAGTACGACTTCTGTACACAATAGACTAGTAGATGTGTTTCAACTGGGCTCAGAACACATGTAGTTATGTCTGCAGCGACTGCTACCTCACTGCGAGCATATACTATGTATAGTACACGTTGTGTATAGTGCATGTCCAGCCTCTCCTATTCGCTGAGAACAATACACATGTGCATGCAGTATTGTCTATCTTCTAGGCTGTATATCGCTGTGCGCTGAATACTCAAATACGTTGTGACCGAAACTGACATGTTGTAGACAATTGAAACAAAAGGATCATGTTCGTTACATAAGTCACATAGCTCAAGAACTTTGATCTGATGTTCGTATTTTCTGACACTACGAAAGTTCTATGCAAGTAGAGAATGACCACCCCTGTTACTTTCATCATGAAAGAAGGTATTTTCTAGAATTTTCGGTGAATTATAAGAGCTCAGCTCAACAACATAAAGTAAATTAATTAAATGTACAATATTTCAGAATGAATTCTAATTATTAGAAACGCATTGCGTACGTTAAATATTCGCCAAAAAAGTTGGTTTAAGACTGTTAAGGTTTAGCATCTTTATTTGTTATCATATCCTACTGGTACATTGACTGTACACATTGCTGACTTCAGTATACCTCGTTCACGATAAAATAGCACTTGAAGACCATCTGGCATAAAACAATATTACAAGAATAATATCTAACATGACTTCAGATGATATATTTCCTGTTCGTTACAATCTGTACACACTGATAGTTACTTAGCGTGCCTTGCTGATGTTAACTAATGGCGGGAATATTCTAATTATCTGGAAGGAAACAGTAACTAGGCATTCGAATGTGCTCACTTTATCTGGAGCTCCCTATAACCGCGTTCAGCATTGTTTTACATTTACGCACTTTAAATAACATAAATTATGCTCCCTAATACAGTTTGTTCAGAGTTACATATAACCGAGCTTATAATTCGTCATTAAATATAATTTACTAGCGTTAAATATTGTTAAAAAAATAAATAACGTCTCCGATTTTATATACTCCAGTTATGGCACCCGTGTTATGTTCTACATTTGACTGAATTAAGTTAGCGAAGATCGCTAGAACCGAGGTATTTCAGTCGTCTGCTAGTGCGGCGACATTCCGCAGACAGATAAAACCAGACAGACGCTCAGCCAAATATTTCTGTACCCGGAGCGTCTGCCAATCGCGTGGCCGGGCGAAAATCATTAGCTGCCCCACTTTGTTTCCACTTAGTTAATGAGGACGGAAGTAGTGCTAGGAGGAAATGGAATCAGTGCTGCCACTGTGCGAGAATAACGATAGCCTCTTCTCTGTCTCCTGTGAATAAATATTCGTCATTTCAGGGGGAAAATTCATCGGAACCGGCACACAATTTTTAGGCGGATGGTAAAATGAGTTACCATAACGTTCGCTTATATGAATACAAATTATAATTAAATTATCAGAAATTTACTTTCGTCGTTGATCAAGTACATGATCACATCTCAAAAGTAGTCATGGATTCATGGGTGCCGGTATTGTTTATGGATATTATTATTCTGTGTAGTAGCTAATAATTGTTCTAGTGGAACGCAAGAAGAAAACAGCAAGCGCATAAGTGTATACTCACCCAAGAACAGTGCGAATGGTGAAGAAAGCAAGCGATAGGAACCATAACGAGATGTGTTGGTGAATGTATATGAGCATCATTGAAGGTTCACCCTGGCGCGACCTACTTCACTTCACGTAGCTTGCAGCACGGACATGGTGGCTCGCGTGCATATAGACGTGAGTCATGGCAGTATGTAGTCACTACGGCCTCACATGCTGCCGATATGAGGCTAGACACTATAACCGTCACTACGCCAGCCATACAAACACCGCTAGTTACCCTCGAGTACTGGGCGTCTAGCTACTGCTCTGCACTCTCTGAGCATGCGCAGCTAACTAGCTTCCTCGCCTCGCCGCTTGGCCGCGCCACAGTCGCGCTGACGTCACTCCTACCCTTCCCCCTCCCTGCCCCTCTCCAATCCTACTGTGCGCGGTGTAACAGCTGTGCTGGACCAACGCACCACCATACTTGAACAAACAACAGGCGTATGTTCTCTGTCGAGTATGTAATAAACTGGTCACTGGTATTCGCAACAGAACATTTGCGTTTACAAGCAAGCGCAAAAATGAACATTTACTACCGAAGTTGGCCCTGCCGGGCGGGAATTTCAAAATACTGTTACTTTATTTAGTCGGAGATAGAAATATATATCTGAGCATATACTGTACGGATCTCTTCATGGGCGGAAATTTTTGAGCAAACCAGAACCATCATTTATACAATATTCTGGAAGAAACATTTGACCTCAGAAAAAAAACAGGCATTTTACTTGAATTTTCGAACATTAATTGTATAGCCTTCGTTTTATCTTTACATATTATGTTTAGTATTACAATAATTATTTTCCATACATTAAAAGGATTATAGTATGTTGCAACGCGAACTACCTTGCTCCTAGAAAAGCCTATGCATACCCACAAGTAAATTACGGCACAGCATCCTGTCCCTGTAAACGAACCTTGTAATCTAGCTCGTTACTCGCGTAGCCAAAAAACTGTAAACAGCTACAAACTGTTTGCTGCGCATTTGCAACCACTACTGCTACCGGAGTCGCAAAAATGCTCCGGTCCTGAAACATGCGAAAATATGCCTAATGATTCACGCCAGCAATCAAGTGAAACATTCGAAAGAAATATTTCGTAATTATATCTTACGAATATAAACTATGTATAAACGATATCCCCAACTATGTTTCGTTACAAATATAACAAAAACTTCTCATTTATTAAAATTAAATAAAAACACTGTAGTACTTTGTTGACAAAATGTAATTAAAGGTACAAAAACAATACATGCACTTCAATAAATGTGTGGCTATGAACTTTAGAAACTGTGCCTAGCTTGTATTTGTTTTATTCTGTATGCACATGTGTGGTGGTACAAATATTACTGCGGTTTTTGAACGATTGCTGCAGTTCGTTAGTATTGTTAACCATTCTTGCACTTGAACCATTCTTGCACTTGAACCATGGCGTCTGTACACAAAAACTGTTGTGTTTGTAAATACTGCCTTGGTATAACTACTTAAGCGGTTGACTTTTCTTCAAGAAATGCTGAAAAAGTTTTCTAGGTCCATTTATATATTTCCTATCCGTAATTTTATTGTAAAATTCATTAAACTATTATAAAAAACATGATTAACTGAGAATCACTTTTAAATTGTATTCATTTATTTCGACGTAAAATGACGCTGTCAGTTTCCTTCAAACCACGCTGTCAGCATCATGTTCTGGCTGTATAGTACAACGTGATACGTCATTATTGTTTTCTTAACTACTTTACTGTACACATGTGCTGCTGTAAGAACGGGGCCAATTGAAACATTTGTCACGTTATGCTAAAGACACTCAAATGTCTCTACTTCAAGTGGTAGTGAATATATTTGGACCACTGAGGCTCTTACTTAGTGTTAAACACACGGATACAGGATGTAAGCTCACAGCCAGGAGTCAAAAGCAGCAAAATTGAGACTGCTGTTATAAGAAGAATAAATTATTAACTGAAAGTAGTAAACCAATTTCTCTACGAGATATTTTACGTATATTTAGTTCATACGAATTTAAGGTAGCTATTTGGACTGAAGAAGAAATAATTTACTTAGTTCAACGGTGGATTGCGTTCGAAGACGAAATAAGAGAGTGTATTTGGTGTGAAAATGCTGAGGAAATATTTTAAACCATCGAAGAAACGACAAACGAAATAATACTTTTATAACTTAAATAAAATATGTATGTATACAATAAATTTACTAGAATACTTCAAATGTCCTGTGGTATTCAGTGACATGTTGTAAACAGTAACCATCCAACAAGATGGCAGCTTGTGTTTGTCCAGTTGTGTGTTTGTGGCACAATGGCGCCGCAGACTTCACACTTTGGTTGGGGCAAATCTCAAGGGAGATACTCGAGATTGGAAACTGACATTGAAAACCGATATTTGTTAACAAACCTAAAAGTGACGAGAAATAATGAGTGAAGTCATCGTTGCGGGTTAGTAATAAGATCTACAATCTGTGAAAAATGGTTTAGGTTAGATTTCACCTTCAGAAGATAACGGAGGTGGTCATGCCTCCCTTTGACATTGAATTTATTACCTTTGGATTGTTTCGCCTTTTAAATGACGCAGTTTGTAGCAGGAGGTTCCAGAGAACAGAAAGACCACCTTGTCGCAACACCCTTAAGTGATCTGTTTCATATAAAATGGACATACATAATATGGAGCCTAACAGGTCTGCAACACATGACACAAAGGCAGTCACATTGTCTAATGAAGGCGATCTGTATTCGATTACATTTTTCTTCCACACATTGCAGAGGTTTATGTTACTAAACGTTACCGGAATGTCGTTATTTATTTCTCCTTACTTTTGTATTTTAACAAATGTTGGTTTTCAATCTGAATCTCGAATTTGCTCCTTAAGGGTTATACTAAACAAACACTTGCTTTACATAATTTTCTGTAATATTTTACAAGGAATCATGTGGCAAAATGTGTAACATACTTTCATGAATATCGTGTATAACCCCGCCCACACATGGCCTAAGTAACACTAACCTCTGGCCGTCCTTCAGTCCTTGTTGAAACTGTACTCTGCATGAGATAACCTGCCGTGTTGGGAAGTCGAGAAGCTGCATTTACGAATAACTATCCATCAAGTACATCATTTGAAATGACATTCGGAACAACAGAGTGTGCGATAGGGGAATGGTAAGCATTCCTACGCTTTCATGACATTACCTTCTTTAATGTTGGCAAATATTCAGATAATCACTTGGGTTTCTCATATTTTTTCAGACCTTTGAATGTTCTTTAACGCGAAATTTCTGGTAGTGTAAAGATGTATTGACATTATTCTTTTTGGCTTTAAGTAAAATGAGTAGCAAAAATGTTCATGCATTCGCAATTACAATATGCATACTTTCTGAGAGGAAATTGTAACAGCTTGGGTACAATTTGCTGTAATGGCATATTCTTACCACCACTTTAACTTTTGTATCCTCGGAACATAATGACACGTTGTTTTGATAGCAACATAATTACGATGCTCTTAGCCGTTATCCAGAAGAAAAGAATATACTGCCCAAACTTGCTTAACTTACCATTTCTTCTTTCCGACAAACAACTATATTATGAGTAACGTATCGAAAATAAAAGAAAACTCTTTACTCTCGTAGTGAGCTTATAAACTTCTACGGAGTGTTTTAAATAACCGTATTATACAGGGTGTTACTAAACAACACCGCCGAACTCCAGCAGGTGATTCCATAAGAAAAAACAAGCACAAATTATATTTTGAATTTTTCGCCTTAACTTAATATTAAGGGTGTACCGAGTCTCTGAATATCAAAATTTATAATCGTATTGATCGGAAACTAAATTACATAAAAAAGAATATTTTCAGCATTGTTTAATGCTGTTGTACCTTCAAACCTACTGTTTAATACAACTTGGTACCTTCCAATCTTATGAAAATAATAGGCGTCGCTACATTCTAATTTCATAACAATTTTTAACCGTCAGGATTTACAAACATTTGAAGATGGTTTATTGAGTAATGAGACCTGTGTAACAAAACACGTCCACTTGTTGCAGCTGTCTGGGACATACGGTTTATGCTCAAAACACACTTGAATATTCACGCAGACATACAGAGCCTAGAGCATAGGCAATCCTGTGAACATCCATGTTATGTGTGCAGCGTATAGACTATGGTGGACATTCCCAGTAAACAACAAGTACAATACTGTTATAGTCGCAGATCAGTTTGTTTCTAGTATTCTACGTACATATCGTAGCAGTTGTGAACGTAAATGGTAGGTCCCAGGCAGCTGAAACATGTGTAAACGTATTGTGTTCGTCATGCTGATAATAAAACAAACACGAACAACTTCGTGAGGTAATACTTGAAAAAGAAACAAACAATAGTACAATGTCGGTATCAATGATGGCAGATACAACCGGTACGGTGGTCTAGTGGTCACGATGCTTGTCTCCCTACGAGGCGATACTGTTTTGATTACCGTCTGGGGTCACACCAATTATCACACGTGAGAATCGTGCCGTACGATGACGTTGGCCGGTGGTTTTTATCGTGGATCTTCCATTTTCCTTATCATCCATTCCCAGTGCAACTCCATGTTCACACCATGTCACCCCTCTTTGGCTCTCAACATCTTCAATGTTACGAGCCGTCAGAATCTCTTCATTCATGCCTGGGACCTACCATTTTAGTTCACAACTGCTACGATATGTACACAGAATGCTAGAAACAAACTGCTCTGCGACTTTAACAGTATTGCACTTGTTTACTGTGAATGTCCAACGCTGCACACATATCATTGATGTTCGCACGATTGCCTATGTTCTAGGCTCTGTATGTCTGCGCAAATATTTATTTATTTTTTTAGCATAAACGGTATGTCCTAGACAGTTGCAACAAGAGAGCGTGTTTTGTTACCCAGGTCTCATTTCTCAATAAACCATCTTCAAATGTTTGAAAATACTGACGGTAAAATAGTTAGTTGTATGCAATTAGAAGGTAAACACTTCTATTATTTCCATAAGGGTAGAAGGTTCCAAGTTCCATTTGCTGTTGGTTTGATGGTCCGCTATTGTTTTTTTATGTAATTTAGTTTCCAATATTTTCTGGAAATATGATTACAAATTTTGACATTCGGAGACTCAGTACACCTTTAATATTAATTTTTGGAGAAAAATTCCAAATATAAATTCTGTTTGGTTTTTTTATAAGGAATCACTTGGCGGAGTTTGTTGGTGTTGTTCAGTAACACCCTGTGTAGGTTATAATGAAAAACGTTATAACTAATATACAACATCCTAAATAAAACGAAGCTAAACGCCTTGCTGCAATACCCGGTAACGGTTTAATGAAAGCAAACTTTACGTTGTACGCCTAGTAACGTAATTGAATTAAAAACGTTATTGAACGTATCACGACGTATTTTCACTATCGCGATAACTTCGTCGGAAAGGTAAAAGTAACTGAAGGTAAAGTGTTGCTCGCCTGCATTATGTTAAGTTATCCACCCGCAGTTAAAGTGTCATGTTAGAGGCGATAACCTCAATATAGCTTCTACACAACTCCTAACATTAGACGAATACTTACTCGAATAGGAATGCGTGTATGGTCATTCGTCTGTCGTTTGTCTTCGCGCGGCGCATATTTGTGATGAGTGGCTAGTGCCGAGTAGTGATCAGTATAGAGTGTACTGTTAGTGCCTGCATCACGTGACAATCGAGCCGTACAAGTGCGCCACCCTGCACACTATTGTCTAACCTAGTTGTTTGTTTACTGTTGAAATAGGAACACGCATTGACTGACCTAGGCGGTTACAAAGCTCACGAGCTGCAGTAGGGTAGGTTTTCTCAGTAAACTTGACCAGGATTGGTCGTTCACTACAGCTCACAGACGATCTGATAAACGCATGTAATGCCCTTAATAGTTTAATGTAGCCGGATTAAAAAAACTACATAATTTATATTTTAATTCAATTACTGAACGCGATGTACGCAACACATTGTTTTTTTTTTTTTTCATATAGAATACGTTCCTTGTCCGTTCGTTCGCTATTTAAGAACGTTGAGTATTCAGTTTCACTTCGTGTTTGTTGTGTTATGTATTCTATTGATATATATATATATATATATATATATATATATATATATATATATATATATATATATATA
>PNEQ01115269.1:0-26604 GCA_003012365.1 Medauroidea extradentata | reverse complement strand
TGGTTTTCAAGTTTTGTATGAAGTAAAAATATGCAAATTTTGACTTTGAAGTGACATTACGGGAAAACTAGATGAGCTAATTTTTTTCCGTTAGATGTTAATGTACTCTTAAGTAATGTCTACAAAACTAACACTATTTTATACAAATATAAAATTATGAATTTTTCCCCACTTGAACGCCCTTAAGACTTCACAGAGATAACCGGTCAATAAATGTCGCTACAGTTTAATCACGCTCTCATGTTCTACAGAGCAACTCCAGGTTCAAACATTCGGAAAATAAATATTCACAATCAAGTCAGGATTGTGCAGTGTTTACAAACTGATCATATTGAATGGTAGCCCAATAGCATGCATGTTGTACCGTGTGCCTTCTCTTCCTTACCTGGTCACCCACGAATAATAATATGGTGATCCAAATTCTGTTTAGACGAATATTCATTAGTATTTTTCTGGTACAATTGAAAAATGTCCAAAAGGGAAAACTGAAATCCTCGAATTTATAAACAAAGAGTTCATTTCATAACTTATTTACCTTGGTAGGTAAAACTTTGTTTCCATGAAACTATGACCAACATAGGTATAAATATCCGAGCTAATAACTTCTGCATCCGTTTTCCATACATACTATATTCTAGCATTGATTTCACTGACAAACATCTTATTGCATGATATGTAAAAATAGATGCTGATGATGATCTATGAATACACCAGTATATAACAGTTATGATGGAAATTGTTTTTGTATGTAAAGTAATCCTTTGACAGTTATTTAAAGTTAGTGGGAAGCATAAAAATACAGGAGTATATTTTATTTTAGCAGTCATGTAAATCGAAGTGCAAATACAGTACACCAATCCCTCATTTAGCACGACCTCAAGCTGTGAGAATTTAATTACCGCGACCAAAATTTTACTGTCCGATTTTCTATTAACACGAGTTTAATTTCAATTAACGCGAAAGAGTTCAGCAACCTTCGTTGTGCGCAGTTTGTAAGAAACTACATCTTTTTGTACACCCCTAAGCGCGCATGCCATCCTGGCATGTCATACGGCATGGTTGAAAACTAACAGCTGTGCGCGGCCGGCCGGCTGCCGCACCTGTGGTTCAGTATCATCATGGCTTCCAAGCGTAGTGCTACATCGGCTTGTTCCGGTGATCCAGTGAAGAAGCGCAAAACCATCTCTCTCGAGACCAAGCTTGAAGTGTTACGGCGGGCAGACGCTCATGAAGGACATACACTAGACCCCTGATTTTACGAATACTCACTGTTCCTCTCATCGCATTCGTAAAATCGCTACCTTCGTAAATTCGATAGCGGCATATCCCCCCCCCCCCTTCCTAAACAGAAAATTTTAAAATTGCATTTTTTTTGCAAAGTGTCTCTAGGCCCCGACTTCCGTAGCGTTTTGCGGGAAATTAACGTAATAATGTAAACATAAATTTATATCAGTAGCCAGATGTCACACTGTTGAGCGGTAGATATGACTGACCCTTGCCCCCAAAAAATGAGAAAATCAAGATTCCGAGTGTCTTCACTCGAGCGAATAGACCGACTTCCGTAGCATTTAACGGAAAAATAAGGCAAGTGATAGTTGAAATATAAATTTCAATAGGCAGACGTCTTACAATCAAAAGAACACCGCTAAACAATACATATGATCGACCTTCGTCCTAAAAAAAAGAGAAAACCGAGCTGTCGAGTACCTTCTCACGAGCTATTTGCGTAGCGTTTAATGGGAAAAAAAGTAGGCATTCCTTACTAGTAAAATGCCCTTGTAAATTATTCACCAAAGAAAGAAGGAATAAGCGGATGTATTTATTCATTGCGCAGTTTTATATAACTTAACGTAAAAACATTCCCTCGACGTTGTTGATGAATTGTACGAGAACGTAGATACTAGTAGTGTGCAGAGCGGACAGATAGCGCAACTGTACGAACGTTCACAAGATGGCCAGATAGATAGCGGCACCGTAGCATATACCGACGTTGTTCCAAAAACGTCATTTTGTGACGTTCTTACCTAAAATCGTCGAGAATTACATGTATAAGTGATTGAAAGTAATCACTTTCACAGTCAGTATATGCTGTAAAAATAAATTAGGAGTTCCGGGATTACGTAATACACGAACGTCTATTTATTTTCCAAGTTGGACCTACCCGGAGACAAATGTTTCTACACTTGCATAACAGGTAGCGCTACTATCGTGCTCACTTGTGAAACCCACGTTTTACGACACGCAGTAACGTATTGTTTAAGCAAATTATGCGCCAAGTTAATTGTTTTAAGTCCATATGGTGTTAACGCAATAAAGAAAAATATCACGCTATTATTTATAGGGTTCGTGTAAAATAGTAAACTCATTTGGCACGAGACGAGAGAGATATAAGACGTCGTGAAACAGCCTAGAAGGAGACTGTAATATAGTTAAATGAGCATATGCGCATACGCTGGAACTTTGCGTCTATTGTACGACCTCAATATAGATCCTAATGCGTCGTAGTTGGAGACAGGCCGGCCGGCTTGGCAGAGGCGGCGCCGCCGCCACCGCCGCGCGGTTTTCAAACTGTCACTGCCACATTTTTTAACGGATTTTCGCTATTTTTGTTTTATTTTTAATATTGTGACTTACCAAGTAATAACTGCAACTCTACAATTCATATTTTAATGCCGTGAATTAGATACAGTATGTTTTATTCATTGTCAACGTAATTCCTTGCAAATTTTTTTTTGTCATATAATTTTGTTATTTTTTGAGGGTTCCTGAGATTGTATTCGTAGAATCGCTACCGTCGTTAAATCTAGGGTTCGTAAAATCGGGGGTCTAGTATACTTATATTGGTCGTGCATTAATTAGGTTTAAGTAAATCGACTGTGCGAACAATCATAAAATATAGGAATAGTATTGAAAGCTTGTGCACATCGGATGCAGTTAGCTCTAGCGGCAACATTTTCGGCGTTCAGTATAAGAACAGAAGTGAGCACATGATTCATATGGAAAAATTGATAAATGAATGGTGCAACGAAAAAAATCATGGGCAAGACAGAACAGGTGTCAACCAAGCAGTGATACGCGAAAAAGCATTGCTAATTTTTGATAAATTGAAAAGCAAGTATCCAGAGAGTGATAAAAATTTTACTGCAAGTAACGGGTGGTTTCAAAAGTTCGTCGACAGATACAATCTGCATTCTATAAAGAAGAAAAGGGA
This sequence comes from Medauroidea extradentata, assembly GCA_003012365.1. Classification (NCBI taxonomy): domain Eukaryota; kingdom Metazoa; phylum Arthropoda; class Insecta; order Phasmatodea; family Phasmatidae; genus Medauroidea; species Medauroidea extradentata. The sequence continues at coordinate 23,393 of PNEQ01115269.1, read as the reverse complement.
GGCAGCAAATGCAGATGTAAACGCAGCTACAAACTTCCCAGCTATAATTGAAGATGTCATCGTAGAAGGAGAGTACAGTCCGCAACAAGTGTACAATGCAGACGAAACCGGCCTCTATTGGAAGAAAATGCCAGATAGGACGTATATTTCCAAAGAAGAGAAATCAGCACCAGGCTTTAAAATTTCAAAAGACAGTTTTACACTTTTGCTAGGTAGCAATGTATCTGGCGACCATAAATTGAAGCCACTTTTAGTTTATCATTCGGAAAATCCGCGGGCACTGAAAGGATTTTCCAAGAGCCATTTACCAGTAATTTGGAAAGCTAATCGGAAAGGCTGGATCACAATGGCTATTTTCAGCGACTGGTTTCGGAACCATTTTGTACCCGCAGTAACTGCATACAACAAGAGACACAATCTCGACAATAAAGCACTATTAATATTGGATAATGCACCTGGCCATCCGACGGAATTAGACCACATGTTTCAGAATATCAAAGTTATCTTTTTACCGAAGAACACAACGTCGTCGTTGCAACCCATGGATCTGGGGATTATTTCCACTTTGAAAGCCTACTATCTGCGACGGACATTTCGTCAACTCATCTCGGCAAGTGACGGGAATGAAAAGTCGACTATCAAAGAATTCTGGAATTCCTACAATATTAAGCTTGCAATCGACAACATTGCTGCGTGTTGGGAAGAAATTACGCAGTCAAGTCTTCGTGGAGTGTGGAAGAAAATTTGCCCTTTCTTTACCCAAGAATTCAAGGGATTTGAGCCTGTCGATGATCATCTGGAAGATGTTACAGTTGATATTGTAGCCATGGGGCATGTTCTGGGATTTAATGAGCTCGATTTGAATGATATTCAGGATCTGTTGGAATCACACTCTGACGAGTTAACAGCAGAAGAAATTGTTGAAAACGACGAGGAGCTGTGTTCTACACCACAACAAGAGGAAGAAGACGTAATTGCACCCAGAAAAGAGTTTGAAAAGAAAGAAATTTCAAAATTCTTCAGTTTGATAAACGTAGCATTTTCAGTTCTGCATGAAAATGATCCGAATGAAGAAAGAAGAAATGCTGTTATTCAAGGGATGAAGCGGGAGAGTGAAGTTTATAAAAATTTGTTAGATCAAAAGAAACCAAAACAAATGAAGCTGGACACATTTTTTAAAACAACAAACAATGAGTCCACTGGCAGTAATCAGAGAAGTGTTTAGGCCATTCAAAACTGTAACAATGTGTTAATTTTATAACACAAAAGCTGTTAATTTTTACCGCAAAAGCTAATGAATGTGTTTTTTTTTTAATTAAAGTTGTGTGTTAGTATGTTAAAGTGGGCCTAAATGTTTCATATTGTAGACGTAGTTTCTGTTTGTAATTTCAATAATTTTTTACGAGTAAAAAAACAACTAAACATTTTTCCAGAGGTGTGTATTGATAGATATGACGAGTGTTTGGGAAAATTATAATGATACGTCTTGCGGCGACGTGTCGCGGCAATAAATGGCGAGCGCGGGAATAGTCACGTGCTTTGAAGGTCAACTACCTCGCGCTCGCTGCGCGCTGCGGAACAGCTGACCTTTTCAGGATGTTTATGTTTTCAAGACACGCCATCACACTTACCATCATTTTGATAAGTTATAAACTTATGAAATTCTTTAACCTGGTTTATTTCATGGTGTTTTGATGATGCAATTTGTGAAAAAAAGTAGTATATACGCAATTTGGAGTGCAAAAAAATTGTGCATTGTTTATATTAAAATAAATGCTCCAGATAGCGCGATTTCAATTTGCGCGCACATTTTGTGGAACGAATTAGTCGCGTTAGGCGAGGGATTAGTGTATAAAATTATTACTCTCAATTTGGGAATTCCAAGACATATGGTTAAACAACCAAATTAATTTTAAAATTAATCTCAAAATGTGTTCTGAAAAATACTTAACATGATTAAAATGGTGTATTAGGTAAATATTTTAGTTGCTACAAGTATTGCGTGCCCAAAACTTTTTTTAAAACTTTTTTTAACTGTGAGTTAACAGGAAATTACGTGATTTGATAATAATTATAAAGTTAGGTCATTCCATGCAATTTCAACAAAGGCTGGTTGCTACACTATTTTTGAAAATTTTTATTTTTTGCATAGACTGTGTATTTATGGGGCTAATCAGGAACTTGGCCCACCACCTGACTTCCCACAAGACTCGGCTCAGATTATCAGGCCTCTGCCAAGGTGGCAGATTCTCTCGATCACGAGAGCGATACTGGCATCTGAGAGCCAACATAGAGAGTTATATGCGCTGTATCTTTTGAGGTTCTGGAATAATACCCATTGGCAGTGGTTCGGGAAGCAGGGTTGTGATGCGTCTGACGATAGCGGCCCGTTCCCTGTGTTCGTCCAATGATAAGACCTCTTCAGCGTCAATATTGATAAAAAAACACGCAGTCGTCGAACATTGAAGAGATAACACACTGAACAATTTTAATACTTTATATTGATGAATTTCTGTATTTACAAATTTTACAGTTCACTTATTATTGGTATTTACAAGTTTACACACACTGCACAGAACTGAATATTGCACTTGCACACAATTATTACTATAACTGCGTGATCTCGGAGTTTCGACACATGCACACACTTCCGCAGGGGAACTATTTGCCAATTTCTGCCGCAACTAGGGTGCCCCACTCAGTGGACGCTGCAATTAACAGGGTGTATTCCCATTCCCTCCCGTGCTGTCTAGGGTGACATGAATTTCCCTGAGGTAAACCTAAAGGCACTACGTTGAGATCAGTGGGAAGAATGCAGACTATGGCTCCCTTAGTCACGAAGCAGTTGTGCATGGTATTTCAGGGTGAGGGTGGAGTGCCCAGAGAGGAAGCCGGGGCCTGGACGAATAATTTACTAGGGCGAAACGCCATCCTTATATACCCCAGAAGGAGGTGGGTAAGTACCGTTAGTAGGTAGTGCTGCAGCCGTCTGATGCTGCAGGTGTGCCACACCAACACTTGCACATTTCTCAGCGAAAAACAAAACTACTTTGGCGCTCGCGAAACATCCCCCGCACACTGCGTATTTATCCAGTGTTGCAGTTAACGTATAATTCAAACACACATATATATTTTGAACACATTATTTACGTACAAACACTAGCAAGGATTTAACAAACCACATACTATTCATTTATTCAATGTCTATTTTAACAGTGGCTAGTAAGCATGTTTGTTGAATTGGCTGCTTTGATTATAGAGTCCTTCATGCAGCAATGTTTAATTTTATAATTCTTAAAATCCTAAAACATATCTGTCTAGTGACTGAAAATATAATTAGAATTATAAATAAATACCTCCCACTAAAGTTGCGGCAGCACTGGCGTAAGATTACTAAGCAAGTCCCTTTACCGTGTTAGGCCAGTAAGCCTAACCTTAAAGTACATATTAAAAAGTTGGGAAGAGTTTACAGAATTATACAGTAAAACCTCTTTATAACAACCCTTTTTATAACAACCACCTCTCTATAACAACCCTTTCCGTTTTAAAATAGGGGTTTTACTGTACAATTAAACCTCTTTATAAAGTCCACCACTATATTAAGACCCTATTCTAGAGAACCATGAGGGGTCTTTATAAAGAGGTTTAACTGTACTAGCACTAAAGAATGTGTCAATACATATTACAGGTATGAAAACACTTGGGAGGAAGGAAGAACCCCTCAATAAATAAATACATACATTTGTAATCCTATCATTATACCGTAACTATAAAAATATGAGTCCATATTACTTTAGGAGGAAAGTTAGGCACCAGACTATTTCAGTATCAAAACTGAAAACTAATACTGGGAAACAAAAGTAATGAAAGTCATATCTCTCTCTCTCTCTCTCTCTCTCTCTCTCTCTCTCTCTCTCTCTCTCTCGCATGCACGATGCGCACACACATACACAAAGCCACAAACAAACACACAGTCCCACAGACATACACACATTAATATGTATTGACCATTTAAGGAAAAATAATCTTCACCAGAGCTGGATGAATTTAAACTCAAACCTCCTAAATGCTCAATATAGTGCTAAATACAAAGACTAACATAAAAAATAATCAAATCTTTACTTACTAATGTAAGGAGCGTACACCAACCCTTTGTTGCCAATACTTGAATAATCTTCTCCGAGCTTCTCCATCATGGCACACATTAATAAATAAGAATGGTCAACCTGCCACACAGAAAAAATACTGCAATATACCTAACCTACTGTGAACAATAAAAAACTACTAATGTATCGAAATGTTCATAACAAATTAAAATTATTACAGAATACAGTAAATGATATAGCAGGGTAAAATATCTTATACAGTTCTAAATTTGAACAGGAGTAAGGCATTATGGGTATGTGTCTTGGGGTAAGTGTACTGAGGTAGTACATTGTAATGTAATGCATACAAATATAATACTCTTATATGTAACAGATGCATTTAAACACTAGCTTGAGAGGAATAAGTGCAAGGACTCCTGATGGTGTGAACCAAGAAGACCCAGGTTAGCCACCAGTGGGCTATGAACGTCTGGCAGGGTACACTTTCAGTTCTGACTGGGTCTTACCCTTGAGTGGTGTGGTTTGGACTTGTTATGCTCAGGGTCTGCGCACAGTAAGAGGGGTAGCAGTGAGGACACTGGTCAGACGACGGGCTATAGTGGGCATTTTCACTTTTATGATTTACTTAGATACCTGTTCATCAAAATTTTCTTTTAACAGAACACTTACTTCATAGATGCACTCGTAATTTAAAGTATGTTACAAATTCTTGTCGGAGGTGGGATAAGATCAGATAATGCATGTGGTGGAAAATTTTCCAGTGCCTTAACCAAAGAAGCTACCGAAACAGCTGAGATTCACTGAAATTAAATAATGTTTAAGTGTGTATGTACATAAATGATTACACAATAGCACATAAAAGTTGGAACATATTTCAAATGAAAATTTTATTTCTAATTACAGTGGAATCTTTTATCAGCTACTGTAAATGGCAACAAACATTGTATTCATAGCAGATTGTTGTTATATACACATAATTTTACATGTACGTGTTATGAAGGGATGGTACTCTGTAAAGTGTATGTTATAAGGCAGATTATGTTATAAACCATATCCTTTACAGTGAGCGTTCAGTGATAAGTGTTTCTTAATGTTAATTCGAACAGTAAAACAATTACAATTTTATAAATATTTTATGTTTTTAAGGCTATATTCAGACAAATTGCTAAATTGCACGAGTGTGTATCTGCAACTACTTAAAAACAATTCATCATTACAAAATGGCATAATGTTAGCCAGGCAGAGTTGCACATATATACGTAATTACAAATATGTCTGTGATTCAATAACGGGAATTCAATTTTTTCCTCTTGAATAAACTAGGCCTAAGTGTCAAAACAAATTACTGTAACTGTGTATCTGTGATTATGGACTACAGACTTTGTAAAATAATTTAATTGTTTGAAACTTCTTCCAATACTTTTAATTAATGCCAAAAATGTTTAAGTCATGTTCACTTTAATTACTGTACTAATATGTTGTGGCAACAAAATATTTTGTGTTTCTATCTAATCTGATTTCTATTCTTATTAGTTTTTAACTTATGAAAACACCATTTCTTATGAAGTAGTTAAATTAACTGTAAGGAAAACCAGGTGGATATTTACAGGAATATTCATTAGTTTAGATATTGTTGTTGCCATGAATATTAAAATATTTTGTATGATAATCGTTTCATAAAAAGTACTCTATAGGTGATTCGGAATAAAGAGAGCACTCAAAAAAGCCCTTATTAATTTCTATTTTCTGCGAGTTTATATCTTTACGCTACACGTAAACATCAACATTGCCATGTGCTTTTATTTGCATAGGCTTGTACAATTTTTACATGATGTTACACTGCTCCGATAAATTTTAGCTACAATATGTACTCATTAAATGCACGGGTGTTGAATATGTGCTATACTCAGTAATAATCTTAGTTATAAAAACCTGCTAGTAAACGTCTTACAACACTGGTTTCTCTGCGTCTACTCTAACGGCGCCGTTACCCTTACGAATCTTGTAAATGCATGCACAGTAAATTCGAACTTTTAAATTAAAACCGCCACAAAAACACACATGACACACGCAACTCAAGAATTCAAGTTCCGATCATAATGAACGACGTGCACGTAAAGAGAAACAATAAATAACCTATTTTCTTAATGTGTGAAACAGGGGAAAAAATGATGTTTCTATTTCCAGATACTCAGGCTGGCGATCATAAAACAAAACAACTTACATTACTATTGACTTTACATAATTTATCAATGATATTCATGAACAGTCACTTCTAATACTTTATATGTGTTTATCAGAAACCGATATTCATTACATAACGGACAAACAAACTGAATAACGCAATTCGCTTCCAAGCGGCGAAAACCTAACTCTGGTGCCATCTGTCGGTGAAATTTTAAACTACCTCTGTGGCGCAAAGAGTTAGCGGCGTCTGCCAACGACAATCGACTCGGTTGCGTCGCTTTCTGCTGCCGCAAATTAAATAAAAATGTACAGTCAGCAGGTACGTCAATAAGAACTTAAATAAATATTTTTCAGTATATTAAATACAGAGAGGTCGTTTGCAATTGATGTTGTTTCACTAATGCTGTGTTCAAATAAGAAAATTCGTGGAACTACATGGAGTTATTCGCTACCAACCATACAAACAATAATGTAGCTGTTGTTAATGTTGACTTATATGCAGTAACGGCTAGTGATTTTTTTCAAAGGTTAAATCTTTAGTGCTCAATTTATTCTGAATGGCCTATAGCTATCTCATTAATTTATATGGCATTCTCATTTTGAATAAATAAATGGTTAAGTGTTTTAAACTCACTGTTACCCTATTTCAGTACAGGTACTGGCTATGTTTCCAATTCAATATTGCACTGACAGCAAAAGTTTTAGGTAAAATCTCAATACGTAAAAGAGCTCCCCGACTGACTCGTATACATATTAAGCTGCATCCCGAATTGCTGAACCTATGAACATGAGATTTTTCGTATGGGTTCCCCTTAGGTCACATGCAGGCACTAAGAAAGGATTTTTTTAAATTTAATCCATAAGGAGGTGAAAAGGAGTGAAATATACTTTCAAAGAATCATTGTGTTTTAACTTCAATTGGACACACATAAAAATGCATACAGTGAACCCTTGATAACTCGGACCTCGATGTCTTGGACTTCTGATGACTCGGACAGAATTTTTAAAAAATTTTAATAATTTCTACTAATTATTTTTTGGTTAAGACATAAAAAATTGTTTCTGTTGGATTTAAATTCATCCCATTATATTTTAGAACAGTATTAAACTTTATAACATAGTCATCCATCGCTACTTAGCCTTTAATAATCCCACAGTAAATATCTGGCAAGTTCTGTGTGGTATAATGTTGCTAGCGAGGCGCGTGACGCGTGAGTAAAGATGTAACGCAGCAGGCCGACCTCTCACTTCTTTATCTTTCCTCCCTCTTCTGCCTGCGAGCCAGGCATCCACGTGTGTCGTAAATAAACATTTCAGTGTGGTGCTTGTGAAATGACGGTAACTACGGGTTATAATGACACATAAACGGAAAATTATTTTGTTCTGGTATGTACAATGAATTCAGGGTTGCAAACCAAATTGTCCCAGACATTAAATAGAAAAATTAAAAATCATTACTTTGCATTGCTTTGTAGAAAAATTGGTGAGAAGGTTTTACGCCCCTTTAACAACAATGTTTTCAAGAGCCGATGTGGGTGGTGAAAGAACAACACAACATCCATGCCCAAGCTGGACATGATGAGTCACACTCGCTGGTTGATGATGCTCTGTTGATAACGTAACGGCATCTGGAGAGTTGTAACGTTTTAAGTGTGAATCGGATTTGTTTATAAACTACTTCACTGGAAATAATAGCGTACATGTAATGGACCGTAAAATGTAAACGTCTTATGCGGGATAATTTTAAACGATTTTCAATGAGTGACACACGTGAATGGATTAACAAGATTTTGTAGTCTTAATTTTTCCATTTTACTATACACCGACAAGATCTTTTTCTTTATTTTAGAAGAAATGTTCACGTTATGAACGAGTAAATATAGAAAAAAATTTACATTTGTTATATTCTACACCAAAAAAATGTAGAAGGTAATTTTTTGAAAATCCTTTATAATGGCTGCACCTCATTTTTTGGGCCTAAAATTTGGTAAAAAATATGCGGCGACTACGCGAGTAAATACGGTAACTCTGTAGAACATGATTAAAATTTAATTGCTTTATAATATGACAATTTGTGTAAGAATACAGCTGTAAATTATGTGTTCTATGATGCAATTTACATACATAAAATTAAATTTTAAAATTAGTAGTGTTAAAATATGTTCACATAATGGACAGTGACCCAGAAGGATTGTTAATTTTATTACAGTACCGTTTTTATTCATGTATACGAGGAAAATTATTTTTATACCTTTGTAACTTTGCAGGAGGGTAGAGTAACAATCAGGCTAGCAGTTGGCTGCTGCCCCTACGCTGTAACATACGGACGTAAGGCATTTTTCAATGTAAACACCTTGTGTGAGATGCGTGTGGTCACGTGCGGCGTTTGTATTGCACGAGACTGTACTGGTTGACCTTGACTACTTCCCCTCGCAACCTCCCTAGCTTATCTCCAACGATCATTTCTTATCTCTCTCACACGTGCACGCACATTGGTTGTCGCCAGCCAGACGAAAACTTTTATGTGATAGAAGGGTGCCTTGGTGCCAGCTTCTAGCACAGAGATAAAAAAAAAGGATTAGCCAGAAGTAGCAGCATAAAAAATAAATAAAGATCTGTCTGCCCACATTGTTTGACATTCTTTTATAGTCCTCCACGTTACGTTAATTTTCCCACTGCATGGTGGCCCTCCCGTAACTTGATACGATAGTTACGTACAAAACAGTATTTATTGCAGCCTCTTTTGCTCGTAGAAATAATAGCGTTCTAATTTCTTCGCATTTCTTGTGTTTAATGACTGATTACCCCACCTCCCCGGGCACCCCTCGATAACACGGACAAATCGTAACTCGGACAGCTTCTCCTCCCTTTTAGTCCGAGTTATCGAGGGTTCACTGTACTAGCAAATTTTGGCATTTTTCAAAGCAGAGTTTCTGTTCAATTCAAAATGATCACGTAAATAACCAAAAAGTAGTCATAGGATTTTTCGAAATATTAATTCCAAGGAGTAAAACCGAGGGAAGTATGTTTACTATGAATCATAAAGTTTATGTTCGATTCAAAATGATGATTACGTAAATAACCAAAAAGTAGTCACAGGATTTTTCGAAATATTAATCCCAAGGAGCAAAACAAAGGGAAATATGTATCTTATGAATCATCTATACAGCTCAAACCCAATTGACTTTCATCATGACCTTTGCTACAATATAAATAACATACAAATGTCAAAGATATGATTTCATATAATTTTCAAAATTTTATAATTAAGAGGGTGAGAAGACAGGAAATTTGTTTTCCATTATTACTCCATATCTAAAGTACCAGTAGAGATTCTGAAGTGCACTTTTTTAAGAATGACGTTTATTTAAATACCTGAATTTACATTTCAAAATATTTTCCAAATTCTACCCCAAAGAGGGAAGAAAAAGGGTAACATATGTTTACGCTTCTCTATGTTCACTCCACTGAATTTTTAGACACCGATGCTATTTTTGCTTAAGATTGATGCTTACAATAGGCCTCGGATTTTATATTTAATTAATTTATCCACAAACCTTGGATTTAACTAAAGTAGCAACTTTACGAACACTCTCCCATGAACTCTCAAAAAGTATTAAAATTCTACAAAAAATTTAAGAAATTACATTGAAAAGTAAAACATACTCTCTAATTTGCAGTGGTAATATATCAGTTACAGATATTACTAGGCAAAACACAACATTGAAAACAAAACAAAAATGGCGAAAATCATTAAAAAATGTAGCAGTAACTGAAAACGTTGCACTGCAGCCCGTGCCAAGCCGGCCTACTCCCACTGACATTACAATCAATTAAAGTCAAAATGAAGGCTAATACTAAAGACAAAATGTTACAGCAGATGCACAAACATTACTTCCATGGAACAAACTCTAATTCAAATGTAGTACAGCTTTCCGTTACGCTATATCTCCACTTCACCACATCTCCTGACCTTCTGGTTACGCACCGACAGTAAATGTCCTCTACAGTTTACATTCTTACGTGAAGCCTGCCAATATTAGCGTGTTATCAATTTATTTTTATTGATTTACTTGAACAATGCATTTCATAAAACATGCATTGCGTACTCTCGGAACTCCTAATTTATTTTTATGCAACATACTGGCTGTAATAGAGATTCTTTGCAACCACTCATACGCATAATTTTCATAGATTTTAGGTAAGGACGTCCCAAAATAGTGTTTCCTTCAATTCCATTTGATTGAACATTGGGTATATGCTGAAGTTCTACTAGCCAAGTTGTATAGTTGTGCTATCTATCCGGCCTGTACGCAACTTCTTCATATGTTTGCATACAACCATTTATACATTTTTCTTTATTAATTAACCTAATACCAAATGCTGAGGGATTGTTCTGACAATGCTTTAATTAATACAAAAGTTATATAAAACAGTGAAATGAATAAATAAATTAGTTTAGGTGACAACAGGAGATTATAACTACCAATTCAACATACAATTTTTCTTCTTAAGACTTCTATTGATGTAAATTATTTTAATATACTGTACGGTTTTCTGAAAAAAAAAATTAAAAACTGACATTCAACTCGCAAGACGACACTCTGGAACGGAACGAGGGTTGGTCATGTTGTGAGGCAGTCCACCCACCACTTAGGCCCTAATTATTTATTTTTTATTGCCATTATTGTGTATTTTATTTGGTGTAATTTATTAAAATTGCTGTTATTCAGTATTAGTTCAATATCTTCATGTATTTTTCACAGAAGTTCCAAAGGGCAACGTTTGGACTTTACCTGTATCAGTATTGAAATTATTCCTATTTTAAACAATTGGAATTGTTTAGCTTGATTGGGTTGATGTTACCTTGTATTTTATAATTTTAATTTAAGATCATCATTTACAGCAGTTTTAATTTCAACAGTAATTGTACTTTAACCTCAGGCTGGGTGTATTACTGACCAGATGAGTATAACAGCACAGGTGTGCTTACCCAGTTCCTTAAAGAGCTAAAGTTAGATTTTAGCCATTTTTCTACCTACTACTATTACATTTCACTGGAGCGCACAGGCACGGCCGCAAGTTGAGTACGCAAAAGAGAAGTGATATGTTTTGCGCAGGCCGGTATACGCCAATCAAATGACACGCAGCTAAAAATATTGAAATTTATTTCATAATTTAATGTGTAATTATGTTTCAGAAAGAAATATTTTTGCTTCAGATGTGGTTTACGAGTATTATATATTTTTTTTTGCTTGGTGAGCTGGGTGGCCGCCAGAGGTGCTGCAGGGAGATGGTTGTGCGGGACGGAGTGTCTGGCGAGTGTAGTAAAGGTGGCAGAACAGCCATGGAAACTTGATTGAAGTAATTTTCTTTTTTTCCTTTATAGTAGCTAAGCCGAGAGCTGGTTTTTTTTTTCCAGCACGATAGTGGAAAGATACAACAAAGTGTGTTGCGTAACAAAAACTATGTGGAATTTCAATTGAGCTTTCGGCAAAATTCGTTTCAGGTCAGAGCTTGTCGCCACTCTGCTGGCAAAGGGGTTGATTTCATGTTACCTTCAGGGTTCAATGAGGTCTGAGCACGAGAGTTCCCTGAAGGGGAAGAGAGGCTGCTAAATGTCCCAAGGAGAGTGGTTTCCCAGGCAGTCGACACAACACAGTCTCTCAGCAGAGCGGGAAAATTCTCACTTTTTATAAAGAGGAGTAGGCATGTTGACCACTCACCATTTCTAGAAGAGCTCCCTTAGGAGGCGGCGTTTTCGGTCCGACACAGGCTTCAGCTCGAAGTCGGCTTCCCTCTTCAGCTGCTGGATGCGGGGGTGTGGTAATGGTGTTGGTTTTTCTGGAGTTTTTATCGGGTTAATTAATGGTAGCTGAAGGCGGTGGAGGTTTCTAAGGATGCAACTGAAACTGTCTCGTCTACGTCTAGGCGGCTTGTTCTCGGTGTCTTTGTAATGACGACAAAGTTCTGACAGTGTTGTGGGCTTTTTGGCGGTTTTCTGAGGTGGGAGAATTACTCCCACAGGTATCTCACTGTTACCTGAAATGGCCTGTCGGCGCTTAGCTGCAGCTTCTGCCTTACGACCTTCTATCACTGCTCGTTCCTCAGGCGAGATATTAAGTACTAGGCACTCTGAATCAGACAGTATTTAGAAATGAAACTATAAAATACGTTTTGAACTGTATATTGTTATCCTTTGGTACACTTTTACAATCACTGACTTTATACACTGGTTAATGCATTCGGCTTTTCACATACACAAGTCTTTATACACTACTGGTTTACAATATTCACTTATACTCGACAGCGTGGTCATTTATGCACGGAGCCCCGGAACTTCTCACGGACTTAGCTCTACTTCCGCATACGGCGACTCGCGGTAGGGTGTGTTCCCTAATACTGCCCGCGCGGCTAGGGCGCGTGTCCTTCGAACTGAGCTTTCGGCACAAGAGTAGGTAGGACCAGGTTTCCGCTTCCTTCTCAAGAAGCAGCCTGTATAGAGGATGGGTAGGCGGGTTTAGGCTTCCTTCTCAGGAAGCAACCTGTATAGAGGATGGGTAGGCAGGTTTAGGCTTCCTTCTCAGAAAGCAACCCACGGAAGGTAGGTAGAGGTGAACAGGTAGGAGGGGCGGGTTTCCGCTTCCTTCTCAGGAAGAAACCTGTATAGAGGATGGGTAGGCGGGTTTAGGCTTCCTTCTCAGGAAGCAACCTGTATAGAGGATGGGTAGGCGGGTTTAGGCTTCCTTCTCAGGAAGCAACCTGTATAGAGGATGGGTAGGCGGGTTTAGGCTTCCTTCTCAGGAAGCAACCCACGGAAGGTAGGTAGTGGTGAACAGGTAGGAGGGGCGGGTTTGCGCTTCCTTCTCAAGAAGAAACCTGTATAGAGGATGGGTACTCAAGAAGCAACCTGTATAGATGGGTAGGCAGGTTTAGGCTTCCTTCACAGGAAGCAACCCACGGAAGGTAGGTAGTGGTGAACAGGTAGGAGGGGCGGGTTTCCGCTTCCTTCTCAAGAAGCAACCTGTATAGAGGATGGGTACTCAAGAAGCAACCTGTATAGAGGATGGGTAGGCGGGTTTAGGCTTCCTTCTCAGGAAGCAACCCACGGAAGGTAGGTAGTGGTGAACAAGTAGGAGGGGCGGGTTTCCGCTTCCTTCTCAAGAAGCAACCCTGGGGTTGAGTGGACGTTGGGTTTCCGCTTCCTTCTCAAGAAGCAACCCTATCGAGGTTGGGAGGTGGTGCCTAGGCTTGCTTGGGGAGGAGGCCCGAGCCTTAGATTGACGATTTGGCTAGGCGAGCGCCCGCCTCATATATCCCTGAGGGGGGGCTCAAAGTCCCGTTAGTGGGTGGTGAAAATGGGCGCTACTGGAGATGAGGCCGTCTGCTGGCTAGCAGGCGCACCACTCCAACACCCACAAATCTCTCACATTCAGCAAAAAAATACATGACTATTAAACATTCCCGCGGGGCCGTGAAAATGTCCGTGTTGCCATAAAGAAACAAACAAAGCACTAAATAAATACACAAAATTAATAATATTACATTTACAATAATAATATACACACTTTCTCTCTTATAAGTTCATAATTTGCCACCTGGCATTATTTGCATTGTGTCCATCTGTTTGTTTACATTGGTTATGGTGGGCGTGAATATATACATACAAACAGTCAATATAAACATCTCTAAACCTTTAGTTTTATGTTTTACGGCAACACAGCTAACAATACTGGATTTAAATGACCCCTTGGGTGAAAATAAGGTAGGCCTAACTCTTAAATATTACCAATATTACGGGGCCGAGCGTAAAACATATCTAAGCACTTTGAAGGGTGCGTCAAGCTGTTCTCTTGCGGGAGCGTCAATTATAAATTTTAGCGTTATATGAAATAGTGCTAACCAAACTGTGTTTCGGTATGTAAAAACGGAATTTAAAGTTTCAAACAAAACTAATCACGACAAGATGGCGAGTCATTTAGGTTCAAGTACTGCAGAATATCAACCAACCACCTATACAAATCACATTGGCCACCAGTCATTAAGTTAGTTATGTAGAGCTGACGCGTCAAATTTCTGGTGCCGTGACCAAGAAGGTTGAGTAGCGGGGACATACCGCTGCCAACGCGTCACAATATAAACCGTTCAGAGGTAGGTTTTAAATCAGAAAAGAGTATCTGTCTTACTATATAAATTTATATTTCAACTACTGTTCGCCTTACTTTTCCATTAAATCTATGGAATACAGAGTAACAGTCGTGAGAAGGCATTCAGAGCTCAGTTTACTCATTTTATACCGCCAGATACCCTCTCCTATTCAAGGTCTGGTCTGCTATAACTGTATACAGGGGGCTGGTTCAGTCAAGAATGGCAGAAATTAACTTTTACGTAGGCAGTTATAGCTACACTAGAGTCACTAGACCACAAAATTAATGAAAATGTGTACAGCAACATTTCTTACGCCTAGGCCAACTATTATAAAACACATTTACAGACGTTTACACTATTCTTGCGAGAAAATTACGTATTTAATTTTGTTCCCATGGATGAAATATAATGTAGTACAATTTTTAGTGTGTTACAAACCAAATTATGTATGAAAACCGTGAAGTGAAAATTAACTGTAGATGACAAAAAATATGGCCACAATGATGAAATAACCTACACGGGAAGAAAAGAAGGGAAAGCCGGAGCTGCAGCACTTTCTTGTAGCATGTGACTCCATGGGCGATACACGGCTGCCATGGACAGGAACTGGGCTGTGACGAGCACTGCAGGGTGCATATTGCCATGTAAAATAACAAGTACAGAGTAAGTGAGGGTTAGGGGGAGAGGGGGAGAGATATAGAGACAACTAGAACGAGTGAGACAAAGGATGATGCCATGCTGCAAAACATCTGGCAGGTCAATAACCCAGCCATAGATCACTCAGGATTAAGTGAGCACTAAAGATTAAAAATTTGAAAAAAATCACTAGCCGTTACTGCATACATGTCACCATTAACAAGAGTTACTTTACTGCTTGTATGGTTGGTAGCGATTCATCGCATGTAGTTCCGTGTAATTTCCTATTTGAATACAACATTAGTGAAAGAACTTCAGATGAAATAGACCTCTCTGTATTTAATATACTTCAAAATATTTACTTATGATCATATTGACATTCCTATTTGCAGTATAATTAGACTCAATTGGCACCAGAAGAATGTGATGCTATCGCCGACCTCAGGTCATCATGTTCGTTACAGCTTGCTACGCGCTTCAAACAGTTCAAAATTACACCTACAGGTGGCATCAGAGTTAGGTCTTGGCAGTTTTTTCGACGCTCCGCCAAGTTGCATCATTTGCGTGTGTGTGTCCATTGTGCGTATATACACATTCAAAAGTACATATTGAAAATTACTATGAATATCATTGTCAAATGATGTGAAACCATCGGTATTCTGTAAATTATGTTTTATGTTTGTCAGTCTACAAAAAACATACATTTTATTTCCAGGCCTCAAAGTGGTCTAATACCTCTAAAATAGTGAATATAGTGACCATCTGACTTGGAAAAGTGACTACGTAAGTGACTATAAAGGAAAAAAAGTGACTAAGTATTTTTTTTGTGCTTTTTGAAGATTAAAACCAACATAGCAACAATTTCCTCCTTTTTTTATATAGTAGCTTTCTTAACACCTACTAGCTATAATACTGGAAATACAAACAGCTTCAATTTGTCACTATGATTAAATAGGCCTACATAACTAAGTCACATAATACTTTACCAATATTAAGCAACTGTTTTTCTATCAGGCCATGAATCTAAAGGCTGAGTCCGAATTGGTGTAATATGATATTTTGTGATTTTAAACTACTGTACAGTACATCAAATTTGTACCCCCCCCCCCCCCGAAATATGAGTCAAGTAACCATTTTGTCAAACAAAATTGTACTGGACACATCAATACTGTTAACCAATTACACATTAGTGTGTCTACTTTGTACTCATGTTTCATGTGTACGATATTAGACACACCTATTTTCTGTGAAAATATTTTGGAAGATTTCGTCCATTTTAACGAGATTCTTTCACTAATTTTATTGTTGTTTTTCATGTCATTTTGTTATAAATTTTACTAATGTTTTACATGTCAAGATCTATTGCAGCCGAATCAAATGTGTGCTGGGCTAAGTACCTTATTTTAGTTAAACATTTAAATACAAATATTTATAAAAATACGTAACTTTAGTTTAATGGTTTAAAAATGTACACAAATGTTACACCTAGTCTGTGTGTTGCATAGACCTAAAAGTCACTAAATACATATGAATGGAATGAAGACATAGAAGTTATAAACAAATAATAATAACCTGACAAAATAGGTATAATTTATTCCAACAGTCAAATCAAACATTTCGTGGACAAAAAAAATTCAATTAATTATGTTATGTTGACCCTCGAATGTTTTCCATCGCACCTAACAATATAAAACTGGGAGATAAACTTATTTGCTTCATATTTTACAAAATAGTATCTGTATTAATAATTCCGAGATGCAAACACAAGTGATAAAAAATTTATAGCTCTGAATAACCTATAACTTTGTTTTCTGCCTCTACATTTCTGATTTAAGACGCAACAATTTTATCCTAGTCTTTTTTTTCCCCCACTGGTAAAATGTATGCTGAATTTTTATAATAGTTTGAGTTCTCACGATTCGTGAAGAAAATTGATTGCCATTTCACAGACACATGAATTCTGGCAAAATTAACATCGCGTCATTACAAATTAAAAATTCATTGTTCTTAAAATCTTTTTGTCTTATTAAAATATACAAATTAATTTTTTTACTACGTATCAAAAACAATAATAAAACGGATAACATTTAACAAGCTATCAGGATAAATAAACGTGTTGTATTAATTACGTAACCTAAACAACCACCATATTCCAGTCGACTTCAATACTCTAGAAATTCTCACGGTCGAAGATTGAGTTAGTCAACTGCAAAATTTCCATAACTCCGCACACGTTTATAAATTTTTGAGATTTCAAACACAGATAGGGACTACAGTTCCAGACATACATTTGTCTAACACACAATCTAACAACGTTGCCAAGCTTACCAAAGGACTAAAGTCATTGTAAATCTTAAATACAGTAAAAATAAATACAAAACAAACTGAAAATTGTATTTGACTTCCTTCATTAACTCAACAGAATTTTTATGGAGCAATTTCATTGATTTAAAACAAGCCAATTTCGAGCACTTCAAAAAAGTGAAAAAAGTGAAAACATTCAGAAAAAGTGACTAAAAGTGACCGACTTTGAGGCCTGTATTTCACATATTACGAAAATATGTTATTTATTGTTTCTGAAGTGCGTCGTCGTTGTTCGTAGCAGAAGAACTGAATGAAACTTGAATTCTTGAATTGCATGTGTCGAGTCTGTTTTTAGTGGCGGTTTTGAGTTACAAACTCAAATAAAATATGCCCGCGTTTACGAGATTCGTAAAGGCAGTAGTGCGTGTTTTATAAATTAGTCGATGGACAGAAACCAGTATTATAAGACGTTAACTCTCAGGTATTTTATAACTAAGATTACGTTTGATTATACCTCATTTTCAGCTTCCGTGCATTTAATGAGTATATATTGTAGCTAAAATTTATCAGAGCAGTTTAATGTAGCTGTAAACATTGCGTGACCCTACGTAAATATAAGCAAGTGGCAATATTTATGTTTAGATTCGGCGGAAAGATATAAACTGGCAAAAAATAGAAATTAATCAGGGCTTCTTTGAGTGCTCACTTTATTCCGAATGCTCTATAGCACTCCGCGCACCAGCAGCGGTACTGTAATGAAAAATTAATTTTTGCTTATTTTTCTGTTATTTTCATCGTAACAATCATTACTCCAGGGTTGAGCTCATACACTCTGTATTATATATATATATTGTTGTTTATAAGAACGTTTTTATAGATTTCTGAGGCTATTTTACAACTATTGACATTTTTAATTTACAATAGAACCTCAATTTTACAAGGCCTCACAGTGTGTGACAATAACCTCGTAAAATCATATCATAGTTATTTTGACACACAAAACCCAAAAAAGTTGCATTAAAATTAAATTTTTCGTACTGCAACTTAAATCAATTCAAATATAGGGATATGTTTTCAAAATTAAAAATATATTTCTTTACATAGAAACATGTCTTTACAACAGTGTACATAATTGGGAATGTATACAAACACACACAAAAAAACATTGGCAGGAAAATAATATAACCTTCCGCTAGAATAAAGATTAACTGGAGAGAAATCTATATACTTATTAATTGTGTCAAATGTATCAGTTTTAATGTGAGGTACTAATAATGCAGAATAACAACACCAGAATTTCACATGTGGAAATTTCAAAAGCTTCGACCTCGTTTTGTCAGTCCCACAAGATACTGTAGGTAATTTATAGTAATGAAACCTCATGCTTGGTATCCTCTCTCAAATAAAGTGCACACCGCTGCTTCTTGAAGAAATGGCGATCCCCAGAGTGTCCACCCTTGGTGAAAAGAACGACAGTGTCTAAAATATAAACTCGCTCAAAATTCACGGCCAACTAGTCTACATTCACAGCAACCCTGGATACTTTTACATTCTGGTGACGACCACGAATAAAGTGAATTTTAAATACGCGACTCCTGCAAACATCTGCAGCAACCTGAGGCACGACCACCTCGCATGACGGCTACAGCAAGAGTCTCGCTTACATCCGCAGACTCCCGCGAATGTCTACTGAAATATCTGAGGCCCATCCACACTTCGTTACAGTCGCGAGAGTCCAATTAGATCAGCAGACTCCCCAAAAACCCACTGTGAAATCCAGGGCACGTCCACACCTCGTGACGGCCACGACGAGAGTACCCCTAGCTCTCTAACCGACATTCTCGCAGCTCTCTCAAAAACAGCCTCCTTACAGTCCAAACCAATCGTAGCTCTCAGTGGCGGGTGACAAAACAAAACCAGTCCTTTCCTCCGTTATCTGTTTAATGTTTCTTTTCTAAATTAGCACAGGTTAACATTTACATATACTCTAACCCATTTACAAAATCTGAACCCTTTATGATAATATTAAATTTCATTGCAGGGGTTAGGTGAAGCCACGACACTGTACTGACCTACTTCGCAGCATCTTTAATTCTTTCCCACACCACCTCAAGGTCACAGGCTAGTTCTTCAGCCCCTGTTTTTCAACTTTCTCTTCCCTACTGCGCTAAGGATTAACTGGCTGCGACACAATTCAAAACTATAGGTTGTTCACTATAAACTGAGCACTCAGCAAAACTTGTATTTCATTAAAAATATATTTAATTGGGCCAATAGATGTTAACTTTTGAGAGTGCTGAAATGCTTACACTGGTTTTTAGTTATACGGAAGTTTTCATATTAGCAATAGTAAAGATGGCTACAAAACAGCTGAAAGAAAACATAATGCAGTGCTCACTTTATCATGAATGGCCTATACTGTACTTTATTTTCCTGTACCTCTAGCTAGAATGCAAAACTAAATTGAATATAAGTTACATAAAACAAATTATTGTTATTGGGCAAGATTAAACAAAGAATTATGAACACAAACTGACACACTACGAATATTCTAACCTAACGTACTGTATTTGCATTGTGCATTCTATTTAAACACTATGAATGGCAAAAACTACCCGTTATAAAATTTTTAAGCAATACTATATGGTTACTCTTCTGTAAGTATAAATATTTAGTATCTTTCATATAGTATATGAATGGCGATTAAATGTCTACAAAAGCTTAGGTATACAGCTGCTGGAAACAAACCCAACTCGGCAAAGTGATGCGTGGCAATTAGTTGCGCACGCAGTGTAGCAACGTTGCAGCTAAGCAGGGACAGGGAGAATACACATGACCTTGGCAACTACACAATTGAATATCACCTTCCCACATGCAGCAATTCGTGTCAACTGACTTGTCAGGGAAGAAGACATCTGCAGGTCGAGCATGGTTCTTTTATTCGAAACCGTCGTAACTCCGACGTGTCACTAGAACGACGCTAGTGTCATGACGGCTACGCAAAAATGCGAGCATGGATCGTCGTGTCATAATGCTTCTGTCAGAATTATTGCGTCAAATGAACGACGGTTCCAAAGAGGAATATATGCAGAGGTTGGTACAAAATTTGCAGTAGTGACGTGTTATTTTTGTGTGTTGGAGAATCTGCTTACACATTTCAGCCAATAGAAAATCTCCGTGAACAAAAATATTAAACAGCTGTAACGAGAATGACGTTATTTGAACTTAACCTGTATTTTTATTTATAAGCGACACACTTACCCTGTATTTTTATTCACAAGTGACTCTTTAATTTATTACACCTGTGAATAGAACTGGAAGAAACTGTGGTCAAGTGGCGATATTCTGTGGCAGTCATGTGGTGTTTGCTGTTAATATTAATTTCACAAATCAGTGTATATGTCACTATAGTGGTAGTGTTGCTGCCGAAATAAAAATATTAATACTTGACCATCGTTTTTTGTATCCTCATTTAGCTGTTTATATGAACGATGTAAAATATAACATGGCAAATAAAGCTTAACATAATTAAAAACATTTCAGTATGCATCTTATAATTTTAAAGTCTACGTATGATTTATAACGACAAAATTATTTTCTGTCAGTGCATATACAATAAATATCAGAAGACGATAATTACTATTCTCCAGTCAATAAAAAAAATTGCCTTAGATTTGAGGAAAATATATATGTTTTGTGGTCTCCTTTACCCTATACACGATAGAAAATTAAAATTGGTTTCCCTATCTCGGAAAAAGACAATGCATGAACATAAGAAACGTACTCCTCAAAATTACAAATATTTTAATTGTCTTCGTCGATATCTGTAAGGTACAACATTGTAGGATATTTGCCAATACGAATGGTAGCAATGTTTTAAAAAGTTACTACGTTGCTGATAAACACTGGTTTCTCAGGATATTTTCAGCACAGAATGACTTTGTCTTATGCGTTTTGTACTACAGATTCAAGCCACGAATATTAAAAAACCGGATTTTTTTCTACCGCACATCACTTTCATTTGGTTTGGTTATACTAACACGTTGAAATTACAGACAAAACACACGCGTACACTAATACAGAGCCAATAATTACCTATATATACATCTGTTAAAAAAATTTGTTTTTGTCTTCAAAAATATTCAAAATAAATTGTATTACTTATTTCGGTATTGGCGATCAGTATGGGCAAGATGTAGGTTATGGCTGTATGGTCAAGTTATAGGTTATGTTACGTATACAGTAATAGAGCTTTAAGTTTGTATTTGCACGTATTATTTATACCGTGTGAAGGCTTTATATTAGTTAAAAATATATTTTGTCACTTGAAACTGTGAATATGGCATTCTTTCTATCAATATTATTTTATATACGCCAAAATACCGCGTCAGTGTATTGACGGTCCAGTCGTTCATCTTAAACGCTTTGACGGACAACAAACAGAACCATGCTCGCTTTTTTGACGAAACGTCTTTCCACTGACGCGTCGTTCTGACGACAGGGAGAAAACACGAACCATGCTCGGCCTGCTGGCCATGCACACATGAACGTACAGTAACAGACCTAATTTTAGGAGTGTACAATGAATTATAAGTACAGTATGTAAGAACACATATCCTGTCAGAAACTCTTTACTGCCAATTTACTAACATAGCCACACCATTACACTGTGCTTAATAAAAAAGATCAGTATCATGTATATTTCCCATATCCTTCTATGCATTAACTGAAACATTAAAAAATTGAGTGATCTGGATGTGAGTAAATATGTACGATAATACAGAAACAAACACATTCTGAATTGTGTATACCCCAAGGGGCGTGTACATACACCTTTACTCCAAACAAGAAGTAAACAGTTGCAGTCATTTTAACTAACTGATATATGACGGGACTTAGGTAAACGTAGAAAATCATACAGTGAAATTATATTTGATACTGTGTTGCCTGCCCTTGTGTACAGTGCGCACCATGATTTTTCAAGTTTAAGTAAAAATAGTTAAGTGCCTTGGTATATAAAAAAAGTCACAGAGTCAGAGAAGGCGAAGTAGGATAGGAATGAAAACATGGCTAGCAACAAAGAACAAAGAAATAAAAAAAGGGGGATGGAGAGTTTTCGAAAGGAGCACGGTCAGAAAGCAAGGGGGATGGGGTGTGTACAAGACCATTACTTCATGATATTCTATAGCTTCAAGTGTTGTGCTGGCAGTACGACTTCAGACGCCATACAATGCATATGTTTCTAATTACAACTTCTGCAGTAAGTGACTGATTTATTTTATTTATTTTTATTTTTCATCTCACAACATGGAAGATGCAGATAGTACTCATACGAAGCACATATTCCATCGTTATAGATGCAGGAACTTATTTGTAATCAGTTTTTACTGCAATTTCTTAAATCTATCTTTTGGTTATTTAATTTTTTAAATTAACTTTTTAAGTTTTTTTAACAATTCTTGACAACTGCATCGTAAAATTGCTGTTACGTAAAATCCAGTACTCATAAAATCAGGATTCTAATGTATTTGTTTTGTCATTTTCGTAAATCTGTATGTACAAGGAAGTATTTGTACAAACATTGTTGCGGCCCGGTAGGGCGCAACGAGGGAGTTTGTTTGGCAACTCCCCCCCCCCCCCCGTCCCGGCACCCGAGTAGTTTACGCCCACGCGCGCCGGCATTACCGTATTTAAAACACGTGTGTGGCGGCGCCGTGGAATGTGAAGGGGTGCCGGGGGGGGGGGGGTGAGGCGGCCGGCCGGCTGGCCAAGTACAGGTGCACCGAGACGACAGTCTTCCCACCCCTCCGCCTCTGCTGGGCAAGGAGCCTGGAGTGGGGTGCGGGGGGAGGAAAGCTGCGCGCGCCGATGCGCGCGCAGGCAGGCGGGGCCAGTCGCTCATCCCTTCATCCCCTACTTCGCCCTCCCGAGGGTGTATATAAGCGGCCGCACACCCGCGGAGCGGGGACACTCTCTCTCTTTTCTATGCTAGTATCAGGTTGCAGGTAACAC
>PNEQ01115268.1:0-26603 GCA_003012365.1 Medauroidea extradentata | reverse complement strand
GTGACGTTTCTCATTTGACTGTACCAATCACAATAAGGTTACTGTAACACCACACGTCTGTGATTTGCGTGTAAAACCCCACGACACACGAATGTCAAAACATCCAATCTCTGACCGTGAAGCAAGTCTGCAGACGTGCACACAAGTCACTGACACAAAGTGAGGCAAATTTCTTTTCGCAAAAAGTTCATGTCTCTACAGATATTCTTGGAGGCTAGTCAGTTATACGACCTTGTCAGTTGACAGAACTTGTTTTCCTCTCCCCACTACGCCGGAGGTTGTGCGGGGCTGTGACGAATGTTGGATGCTAAGGCCAATAGGGTTTTGGCTCTATGTCTGGTGTACGAAGTCTTCACGTCTCGTGGTATCCAATGGGAGGAACGATACACAAGCACCAATAGACGGTGCGTATGGTTTATGGACAAGATAAAGGGATGCCAACAGGCGGTGCGCATGGTTTTGTAGAGGGTAAGAAGTGTATTGGAGTTCTACGACCTCGGCAGTTGACAGAACATAGAGGAGGTGTGCAGAGTGGTTCATGGAGGGAGTAAGGGGAAGAGTAGGGGAAGAGTTCGGTGAAATGACGAGGTCGTAGAAGTGATCTTTCTAGCTAGTTTATAGGCAAGTGAACCTGCGAATATCTCCCGTCTTTACCTGTAACCATTATGTAGTTCTAGACAATGACCTCGTGTATAATTGTCAACTGTATGCTGTGTTAGCTATGCTATTGGTAGGTCCTCTGTCTAACGTCCCCTGCAGCTGCTGATGTGCGAGTGACTAGAGACAGGAAATATTTCAGGAGTTCAATTACTTGCAGTTTACACTCGACTGTGTAACACATTCTTGAACACCAGCTGCTTGCACATCGTCTGTTGCCCAAGTAGACATACCAGTTTACTCAAGACGTGGCCACAGAATATTTAGGAATACAGAAGTGAAATAGCTATGGCCACGATTTTGTTGCGAAGAAATTTTTGCCTCACTTAGTTTCAGTGCATTACGTGCACATCGGCAGCTTTGCTTCATGGTTATTGGCAGCGTGTCTTTGGTCAAACACTTCTCTCATTTGACTGCTACAATGGACGCTCTCTGACGTCACACTGCAGGGGAAACAAAGCTTGCTTACAAACATGCTGAATTGGTAGTTGGTATTAACAGAAAACAAAAATGTTATGCACTCATAGACTTGCACGCAAGAGTAAAACATATAAGTTTCAATTTCATGGTTAAGATACGCAAATGCAAAAGATTAATGTTTACCTAAAAAAGCAGCAATTTCCAAACAAATAACCAATTTCCTTGACGTACATCTCATCCGGGACATGTGAAGCCAAACAACTAAATGAAGGTTATGTTCGGCTGCGGTATCCATGGAGATAGGAATTGTATCCCACACCTGACTGAAGCTCCGCCTCTTTTCAAGTTGTCCACCAGAATAAGGTTACTGTGACTCCATGCGTCTGTTATTTGCCAAGGCAAGTGAGAGTAAATTCATCCAATCATATGCGATGTAGCAGAGCTGCAGATATGCACATGACACATTGAAATCAAATGTTGCAAAAATATTTTTGCCATAAAATCGTGGCTCTATAAATAGCCAGTATGACACTGAACACAGTCACACACGCCAGCAAAATTGCTTCCCTGGCCAGCAACATGCTGGTAACACCTACTGTCAATCAGCGTAAGGTGGCTGCCCTGCTAGCTGACAGTCAAGCCAATAGATAATCTGTCGTGACATGCCGGAGCCAAACATACACGGGGCTGGTATCAACAACCTCGGGCAACCAATAAGTGGCGAAATTCGCCCGTATCTTATGAGCCGCCACGTCACTGCGTGTCTGTATTACTATCTAGTCTGTGACACGGTAGTACGGTATCTTGGCCTTCTTCCTTGAGCTTGAGTTCGACAAGCAATGTTTGATGCCGTAACCTGATTGGCATGAACATCTGTATAGTTGCTTCATGGTTACTGTGAAGAGACGCCACTTGTTCGTCTGTACCAATCAGGACAAAGTTACTGCGACACTATACGTCAGTGATTAGAGGTTAGAACGCCAAGACGCTGAAAGTTGGAAACAGCCAATCACTGAACAAGAAGCCGAGATGTAGATGTAAGACACTGAAACAAGTTCGTGCATAAATATTTTCGCGAAAACTAGCAATTATATTGCAATCGAAGAAGAAAAGTTCACGAGTACTGACTTAGTTTGGTTTAAAATAAATTCACAAAGTTTTCCTGCCCCTTCTGAAAAATATTTACAACTTTCACAATTTTTCTAACCTATAATTCAACATTTAAAAAATTGCAAAAAACTTTTCCTGTGTAGTTACAAAAATATACTACAGTTTTTAATATTTGTACGAGTAGAAAACCGGGAACTTGTAACACTGACAAATGTATTGAAACTGTGAAATTTGTTTTATCTACGGGAGACTTCATATCAATTAACGTATGAATATTGCGCTGCGATCTGCACAAATGTAACTTAATAATTTTTTAAATTCCAGTAAAGAAACTTAGTATGCACAGGTGGAAAAATGGATAGTTTCTGCGTAATATAAAATTAAAATGCAATCTGCTAAGATACACATTCGTCGTCAAACGGAACTGAAATGTTTTATGTGGGCGTAAATTTTCCCTCTCGGTGCCAAGATGCCCTGCTTCGCAGTATTTAAAAATCAGAGTAAACGCTGAATACCGTTAAATAAATAGAACGTATTAAATCCAGTAATAATAGGACTCAGCACAATGGGACACGAACAATGAAAGGGGAAAACGACTCAATAAAAAGAGTATGAACACAGTTTAAAAAGGTTACCCAAGTTTGGGAACAAGTTTCCCACTTCTCTCTCATCACAGACGCTTCTCGCTCAATCGCGCACTTTCAAAGGTTTTTAAAAGCTGTGCTAGGATTAAACTTTCTGCTCGTTTATATCCATCAAGCACATTTAAAAATTACTTCTTGAAAAATGGCATTGCTTCAGTGACATTTTAAGCTTAATATAAAAGTTAGTAACAAAGTCTTCCAAAAAACTATTCACAAAAATTTATACATTGGTATTTTAGTGTCATTTGATTAGAACACTTTTGTTCGTATTTAGGAAATGTAATTACGTATAAAAAACTAAAACCTAGATGACCTAAATTTTGTAAAAATGTCCAGGAGGTCATTTAGTTAACTAAAAGAGCCCGGTGACATAAGGCCTTTGTTTAGCTCTTGTATTTAGTGCTACGATACGTAGGTTCAAGTTAGTTGAACTTCACAGATGCAAGCATAATTAAAGTATTTAAGCTACTGATTGGATATATAACTCCTGCATCAGTACGCAATGATTGGTCACGTCATTTAATACGCTCTAAACACACTCTGTTAGCCACGACACAAATTTGTAAGCCACTAAGAAAGCGTTCGTTTAAATATAAACTACTGCAAACTAGACCTACCACAAAGAATTGTTGCTCTTAAAATACATAACAATGGTAACATAGACATCGCATTGTCTTTAAAATATTCTATAGAGGAAATCTTCATTGTGAACATAGTTGTGGTTTTAAAAGGAAGGTTAATATTGAGGAATAATTGTTTCTTTGTTAGTGAGAAATTTTAATTGTTCACAAGGAAAACTTTGAAAGAAATAATTTGGTAATACCAAGGATAGTTTCTTTCCCCTAGCTGTAATGCCAGATTTGTTTACCATAAACCTAACATAGCAAATGCAATTATTTTCTTTTGTGCAAAGAAAATGTTTTAAGTGTAACCGATAGATCTTCTCTGAAATATGTTTTCTTTTCTTAGATAGGCATATTGTAAACACGCATCAGTGTCAGTGAGTCTGCCGGAGTTGCTCATATTGTTGGTGTGACTGAAGCAGGGAACATATAGGCCTACCAGTTCCTGGAACATAGCATGTATTGTAGAAGGAAGCCTAATATTAACCTCTGTGTTATATTAGTTGTGTTGTGTACAAACATTCATATAGCTCTGATCATTTGTACCGTCCTCGTTGTCTGTTTATTGCATTGTCTCCTTTTCCATGTACGTTGTTGGGTTCTTCCCTGATTTTACTTCCCTTTTACTTTTATTGGTTTCCGTTATATAGGCCTAACGACTGTATTCCTATTTCAGAATTGTTTGAATATTTTCTAACTAGAGCCATTTCTGGCTACCCTGGTTTGCTTCTTTATTTCCCATTTTTTCTTAAGCTTAGTCCTGTTATGTAACTGTGTAATGAAGTGTACCCAACAAAACACTTCAGGTTGTCACATTATAATAGAGTAGATAGTAAACGTGAATCTCTGACCAGCGGTAACGCAGTTCATCGGTCACGTGAACCATCCCCTTAATATTTAAAGCAAGGTACTTATCCACCAATTATTCAGGTGTTAATAAATTGTGTATCGAGTACAGTTTGAAATACGCCCGCAGAAGACATGTATTAAGGTGACTGCCTAGATGGACGAGTTTCGTGAGTTCAAGGTCTAGAAGTGTGGAAGCGGTAAGGATGAGAGAGCATGCACATGACGCCTCACACTAGCCTCTATGTGCAAGTAACCGCAGTCTTCTCGTCGACAACTCGTCTCTACGAGACATTCTGTGTTGATTCTACCATTTTTTAACGTAATATTTAGTAATAAGTTGCAGTGCGACAAGATTTTCATACTTAATTAATACTTAAATTAAAAATTAAGAAAAAACTGACTCACTGGATAGTAAATTTCAAATCTATCTGGGGAAGATGGCGAGGGGGGAGTAATACGCGTGTTCTATCGGCCTTATCGCTTCCGCACTCGTAGGTCTCGAACGCGCAAAATACGTTCACCCGGATGGCCAACGATATTCTCAGATGTGAATGAATAAAATGAATGACTGCAAGTTTTTAGCAGCAAACAGTGTTTGTTGCAGTAGTACCGCCAAAGAAGACGGCCTGAAGACATCTCTCTCAGGTGTCAGCACTCCTGCAGGCATGAGTTAAGGTGAGGAGGGAGAGGAAGAACATTGCAGGGCAGGTAAAGTCGTTACATCGGGCCTGCCGTCAATACAAATAAAAAATGAAAGAAAGTTGGTGACGGACGCTGAACGCGGCGAAGGTTAAGTGGAGTGTGAAAAATTCACGTCGGCCGGACTCTTGTAGTGTTTACGACGGCGCGGTTACTTCGCGTGCCCGTCACTTTAGAGTCACAAAACTCTCTCCTCGGTCGTAAACTTGCCGGCAGTCTACATTCATGACTATCTGCAGTCGACCGTAGACGTTTACCCCTCCCCTCCTGGTCGACCTGCACGCACGCACACATGATGTCTATATTCTGTTGTCCAGGCTGCCTTCATGGCCAGGAATACACCTTCTCAGTCTGACTTTCTGCATTTTCATGACAGCTCAAAACATGAATGCATTCTTTGAGCAAAGTGCTTTGTATTGCCGCGACGACGGGAAGGGTTTTTAAACCCGCTATTAAATTCGGCTTTTTACTACGTTTTAACTAAGTTAAATTATATTCGCTATAATTTTCTACCATAAATAGTTCAGCATATACATCATAATTCACAATATTTCGTTGACTCAGTACAAAACATAAATATCTCCATAAATGATATTTTCGAGTTACAAGTACTAGGCCTATGTACGTAATTATAGGCAAAAGTGAACTTTGTCAAGTTTAAAAGAAACACAACGCAAAAATTCACTTACAATAATGAATAACACTTATTTCTTTTAAACAGTAATGAAAAATAAAGTTATTTAATGTGTATAATTTAACGTAAGTTGGACAGTTAACTCGTTTACCACCTTAAAGAGATCCTATCTTATTTCTCTCCGAAAACATCAACCAAATGTGTTAATTACTACACATTCAGCGAAACACAAATCCTTCTAATATATTTAACTCAAAACACGACATTTTAAGTCGATGTTTTCCTTTGTTGAGGGCTTACATTCAACGTTAAATAGCGTTACTCATATGATCAGTAACATATCTGTAATCATCTGAGACACTATTTGCTTCGTTTAGTATTTATTTCCCAAGTGCGACAAGCCAAACAGGACTCTTTCAAAGCGCAGTTTACATGGCACAAAACTTTAAAATAATCTACTTTTTTGTAACTAAAGACCTGAATATTTTGCATCTCCTAGAAGGTAACTGAGTCAGTGAAAAACAGCGTATTTCAGGTACAAAAAAAATGGTTCGCCAATGAAATCTTAAACAGCCAACGATAGTATAATGTTTGCTTGAGTAAACATATGTTTGTGAAGTCCGGCGTACAAGACCGGGAAACCCACTATTTTTCCCGTGAATTTATTTTTATCAACATAATTTTATGTTCTATTTTCGACCTAGTCTGCACACACTCACACACGCAAGAAAAGATTAACAAAAAAGTCCTTAGTACAGCGATGACATTCCTCCATTTTACGGTAATTTTAATCCCCCTATAGACTGACATATACCGGCAGGAAGTAATGAATCCTTGTTTTTATTTCCGACGGGAGACTGGCTCGGAAGTAAACAATAATTTGTAGGAATGAAGCTCATCCCTCTGAGAAGGGCGTGGGTGTGGGTAGATGAAAAATTAACGCTGGTATCGTATGTGGTCGCGGCGAACTGTTAGGAGGGGGATAGGTAGAGACACAGGAAAATATCAGGAAAAGTTTACTATTTGCTAGGCTGCAACATGCTATGTACAACACCGAAGGTTTAGAGTCGATGTTGACTGTCGTTAGAGGTGATGGTTAGGGACCTCTGCTTTTAGCGAAAAGTATTTTGCTCCAGTTTGTTGCAGTGCCTTATGTGCACGTCTGTAGTTCTGATTCGTGGTCAGTGATTGGATATTTTAACTGTCACGAGCCTTGGTATTCTACCGGCAAATTACAGACGTGTGGTGTTGCAGGAACGTTATTGTATTTGGCTCAGTCTACTGAGATATAGCTCTTCACATAGACACGTTGCCAATAACCATGAAGCAGAAGTGCAGATGTGCACGTAATGCACTGAAACAAACTTTGGCAAAATTCTTATCGTGAAAAACAGAGGTCCTTAATGATGGCTCATCACAGGAAAACTTGACTGTTTGCTGGATTTCAACACACGTTCAGCTTACCAGAATATTACTGAATTTAGCTTGTACTCGGATGTGCTGCTCTATTTGACTGAGCCAATAAAAATCTCGATATTGCAATATTTCATGCCAGTTTTTGGTCTGCAGACAGCTACGTTGTGTCAGAAGTATACCACCGCATCATATATGTTGCAAGAAACTGCAGCGTTTTCAAAGGTATGCTGGCACGAAACATTTGCGCGATATACCATCATCCCTAGGGACATGAACTTTCCACGTAAAGAATTTTGCCCCACTTGGTTTCAGTGCCTTGCGTCACATCTGCAACTAGGCTTCGTGATCATAGGAATACTTGTCTTTGTGAAGTGATGTCTCTCATGAGACTGAGCCAATCACAATAAGCGTAATGCAACACCACACGTCTGTGATGTGACAGTAGAAGTCAAAGGCACATGAGAAATTAAACATCCAACCATTGACTACTAAGCAGAACTACAGATATGCACGTAAGTCAATGAAACAAACTGGGGCGAAATTCTTTTCGCGTACATTTCGTGCCTCTAATCGTCTCTAATTATAGTTTATTTGAAGCGTTGTTTCTCTCTTCAACGTGGCCAGTTAGAACTGTACAGCTTTAACACTGAACACGTGTGTTTTATAGAGCCAGTGACTCTTTGTGAAAATAATTCTGCATCACTTTGTGTCAATATCGTATGTGTAAATCTGCACCTCTGCTTCGTGGCTATAAAGAGTAGAGGCGTCACTTATTTGACTGATCCAATCAGAACCAGGTTACTGTGGCACCATATGTCTGTGATTGGCGGATATAACCTCAAGACATACGATCACAGAGCAAGAAGCAGAGATGCAGCTGCGGGAGCCGAATTCTTTTCACCGAAAATCACAGGCTCCAGTGATTTGCCCCAAAAATTCTTTACACGTAGCTCTAATTGTATCATCAAATTATACAAGGCTAAACATAATACCGTTTACTGGAGAATATGTTGACTTTAAAAACTTACGTGATGTTTTAGTGTCTGTAGAGCTAGGTAGGGATAGAAGTATTTCGCGAATTAAATAACCAGCACGTTAGACTCCATTGCCATGCCGTTACTTACGGCACCTGCCTGGTGGCCGTGTGTTTGTGTGATTGAGGCACGGCGCTAAGGGCGATGTTGACCGGCTCATCTGGTGCGGTATCGCCTCTACCGCAAGACACTAGCAGTGGTATCGTAGATCACTCGCTTCACTGACACTTTCAGTGGCGACCCCATATTTTTATTGGTGGAAAGTTTTAAGCCAAGTCCACTCCATGCTCCTAGACAAGTTTCACACAAATCCTGCAAGTAGTTTGCTAGATATAACAGGTTGAAAAATCTGTTTTTAGCCATTTTGAGGAGCCTTGAAATGATTTTTCTAATCGGCGTCATGCTTTCAAACGAATCTTCGGTCGTCGTTTGGAGTGTATTTTCTTTTCGTACATAGACACATTGGGCATATGTCGAGCAGTTTCTTTGAAAAAACAGTATTACGAACACGCTGCAACGCAATTTAAGGCTCGGTTCAGTCACCATATTGCATTTCAATACTTTTCGCTTTTTGGTCTAAGAAGAAAAATGTTTAATATGCTATTATACCTCGAATTCTATTTATATTTCGCTACAGTACAGACCTTGCGATTAGCTGTTAACATATAATTACGTAGCGATGTGTGTGGCAATTTTTTTTATATTCATAATTTGCCCGATAAATTGCGACCTAACTATACATTACTAGCTCTATTGCCATGCCTGTACTGTAGCACGAAGTAGACAAAATTTGCAGTATAATCGCAGATTTAACATTTTTCTTCTCAAAATTCATCCCCTCCCACCCCCCCAAAAAAAGAAAAATAATAAAATTCAATATGGCGACTGAAACCGAGTCTTAAGCGCGTGGTAGGCGAGACCTTTAAGTCCTGCCACTGGTCTATTAGCTGCCAGTCAATGGAACAGCTGACAATGAACGAATATATGGGGTTTAGGTATATACAGGACTGGCTTCTAACACTGTGGTCACTGAACTTGCTAAATTTTCTTTTCCTTAAGGGGGAGTGTTAGATAATTTTCCTTTGTTTTTGTTTTCGAGCCGTAACATTTATTTAAGTTGTATTATCCAAATTTTCTCTTTGACAAGACACGGTACGCATTCTTGATAAAATGATTGACATAAATTACAAAGGAATATTTCGCTGGTTTGTCATGCAGATTCATTGCAAGGGAATTGTAGGTTAACTTTCAAGAATGATTAAAGTCCAGTATAGGATGAACATATAACAGTATTATTATTTCTAAAATGCATCACAAATATATTCTATGCCTCAACATTGTCAGTGGTACCAAACATATTTTAAAACAGTAGTTATTGAAGAAGAGAGAAAAATAAAATGTAGCATCTAGTTCTCCCACTTAAACATAGGGTACCCCCGCCTCATGTTCGTTTTCTTTTCAGATGCCAGACTCAAAAACTGCGTACCTCCTATATTTCATGACATATTATTTTAACAGTGTGACTTTTGGAATTGTAAATAAAAAATGTATTATAAATTTTAATTATGTTAATACCTGACGTATTCTATACCGTAGCAGTTGTGCGGTCCAATGAATGAAAATAAACTAATCTGAACGCATAAGTTTATGTTTACGTGTACGTGTGTGTGTGCGCGCGTGTGTGAGTTGCTTCCGTATATATCCAGCTGGGCGGAAAAACTGATCCATAACTCAGTGTTTGGGTCGGACCATCTCCCTAGGGAATGCCTCCCTCAACCTTTCTCCACCCCCTCTGGCAAACCCACCCTCTGGCCCAGGATGACGCATGCCTTGGCCCCAGTCCTACTAACTTGGTTCCCAATACGCCGAACACACCACCAGGCACCGCCCCCTTCCCTCACCCTACACTAAACCACCCTCTAGGTCACACACATACTCTACCCCACACTTTAATTCTGAATTCATCCGCCGCCCTGCGCTGTCTCGCCCCAGCTCTCACATGTTTCCTACTTTATTTTTTTTCTCTGCTCTAACCGAAAATGGTTTTTTACATAACCTTTTATTTTTACAAGTTACGAAAATATTTTTTAACAGTAAAAATAATAATCACACGTGAAAAATAAAATTTCCCGCCACTACGCCATGGTACTCGTTAAACTGATACTGAATTCCGTAACACAGACGTGTACGAATTGTTTGCAAGCTACGTATAATTTGTGTACTATAAACATGCAACATTTCAAACACCACCAAATATGTTGAAAACACACTCTGGGTTGATAACCTATTTACCCCCTTTCCCAAGACATCAAGGTATCGTGGTCGTTGCAGAAAATACTGCACAAACAGTGGAATGGTGTTTTAACATGTACTAGAAAAATTGTATTCTCAAGTAAAAATGCATTTTACAAAAAACATACAACGACGCCATTTATAACTGTTTAGTTATTTCGGTCAACATATCAGAGGAGGAACACACACACACACACCTACTCTCTCTCTCTCTCTATATATATATATATATATAGAGAGAGAGAGAGAGAGTTGCGAGCCGTGACTGTCTTGTGTGAGCAGTATAAGAAGATACAGTGGCGGCAGAACTAAGGAACCTCCGAGTGCGCTGTACTGCTCATGTTACCTTTTATGGCGCAGCAACAGTCACCTGCACGCCTATCTCGGGTTTCGTAAAAGACTCGAATGACAGCAGTTATAATGGTCTAGAGTATTCCTGTGTGAACTCTCTTCTGCGGGATGGTGCTTTGACCTTGAACGATATCCTTCTAGAAGCTTTGTGAGATAAAGACTTGCCGCGAGAATTACACTAGATCAAGGGTATTACAGAGAGCTGCTGCAGAGACAAGAGAGTTCTTGGCCGGCAGACATCTGGAGTGAGTTGTGTCGATAGTGACGGGTTGCGAGAAGAATACAAGAGTGTTCAGCGAGATAGTCTGCGGCAACGAGCAGTGCAATGACGGAGTTTCAGGTCCTCAAGAGGACTGTCGGTGTGTACTTAGTTAGGACACTGGGTCCGCCATTTGTAAATGTCAAGAGAGACGTTTCATGCACAGAGAATTTGTATAGAGTACTGCGATTTTATTATTTAGATTTTATAACCTCTATGTTAACGGCGCCGTCTACCGCATTTTTCATCACCATTTTTTAACTTTTTGTTTGTACAAATATTTTTTTTCTTAATTTAGATTAAAAATGTGACTTAATTTGGCTGTTATGAAATTTTTTAATCTCTCATAGTTTTCGCGTAAAGGCTTGTTAAAGTCATATTTTGCATGTTTCCGTTTTAAGGACTACACTAAAACCAACTGACATAACAAACTAAAAAAATCACAGTGGATAAAGACATTGCAGGCTACAATGACATGCTCATAAAAATAGAGAGTAAAAATTATTAGTATTTTTAAAGAATGCTGAAACTGAAAATAAAATTTTAAAAAATTCAATAATATTTTTTAATACAAATAATTTTTATTCTTTATTTTCATGATCAATACATTGTAGCCTACAATGTCTTTATCCATTGTGATTTTTTAAAACGGAAACATGCAAAATATGATTTTAACAAGCCACTGCGTGAAAACTATGAAAGATAAAAAATTTCATAAGAGCCAAATTTAGTCAAATTTTGTGTCTGAAATAAGAAAAAAATATTTGGTACAAAAAAAATATTAAAAAAATGTTATAAAAATTCCGGTAGACCACGCCCTTAAAAAATAGCAGTTATTTTTGTTGTTCGATATTTTATTTAATACCTAGTAATTAATCATAAGTGACTACAGACACTGTTTTGATTTAGATAATTGTAAATAAATTATGTTAACTTTGCTTAATTTATATTATTTTACCAAAAACCTCCATCCCTTAGCGTATCTAGCCCAAACTTTTATGTGTGTGTATATATATTTCTTTATTTATTTATGTGTGTATAGGCTATATATATATATATATATATATATATATATATATATATATATATATATATATATATATGCCGACTCAGTGTGTACAAATACAACCACGAGTTTTCTACGAAATGTAACTAGTCTATGTCTACGAGCTAGGTAACGAACGGTATGTGTTAAGGGCACGGTCTACCGCAATTTTCGTCATCATTATTTTATTTTGTATTTGTACCAGATATTTTTTTCCGTATTTTAGACACAAAATGTGACTAAATTTGGCTCTTATGAAATATTTTTATCTCTCACAGTTTTCGCGTAATGGCTTGTTAGTCATATTTTGCATGTTTCCGTTTTAACGACTACACTAAAACCAACTGATATACCAAACTCAAAAAAATCACAGTGGATAAAGACATTGCATGCTACAATGACATGCTCGTAAAATTAAAGAATAAAAATTATTTGTATTTTTAAAAAAATTATTGAATTTTTTAAAATGTTTATTTTTAGTTTCAGCATTTTTTTAAATACAAATAATTTCTATTATTTAGTTTTATGAGCGTGTCATTGTAGCCTGTAATGGTTTTTATCCACTGTGATTTTTTTTTGAGTTTGGTATATCAGTTGGTTTTAGTGTAGTCGTTAAAACGGAAACATGCAAAATATGACTTAAACAAGCCATTACTCGCAAACAATGAGAGATAAAAAAATTTCATAAGAACCAAATTTAGTCACATTTCGTGTCTAAAATAAGAAAAAAAAATTTCTGGTACAAATAAAAATAAAAAAATTGTTGTGAAAATTGCGGTAGACCGCGCCCTTAAGGACTAAGTATGGTGGTATTTTACTTCACGTCTGCTAGCACATTACTCTCGTAGCGAGAGAACTTACGCCCCCTGTTACCGTTTAATTCAGCAGTCGATTGTTTTATCGCATTCAAGTAAAAAGTCCAGTAGGTAAACAAAATGTTCTCCTACATCTCTGGCCAGTATGTAGGGTAGTTCTTCAGAGTAATTTATCTACTCGAGCAGGCGGGATTTGTAAACTGGCCACGTGCTTCCACAACCGGAGAGAGATTGCCATTTACTCTAGCTACACCCGCACCGTCCGGGACCGATGTTGTTTTGTTTCGAGTGTCGAGAGTATTGCCTCCTGCGCTGTATTTGCTGCACTCCACAAACACTCGTTCTTTCAGCGGGTAGCAGATAATACAGTGCCGATATTCCTCTCCAATATAGACAACTGTTTAAAAATACTCTGGGAGAAATATTCTGAGCAGTAAAGAAAAATATTCTGGAAACTCTTTGTTTATTTTGTGAGGAAGACGGAGTGCATTATATTTGTGCCGTGCTATCAAACAAAAAATTTGGTATTTTTTTG
This sequence comes from Medauroidea extradentata, assembly GCA_003012365.1. Taxonomy (NCBI): domain Eukaryota; kingdom Metazoa; phylum Arthropoda; class Insecta; order Phasmatodea; family Phasmatidae; genus Medauroidea; species Medauroidea extradentata. The sequence goes on along the minus strand of PNEQ01115268.1, from coordinate 13,220 downwards.
TTAAAAAAAAAAGTGGACATTTCGGGGGAGAGGGGGATCTCCACCAAAATTGACCACCGCGAATATTCCTACACAAAGTGTGGCTGGTACGTCACGCGACAGTGAGCTAAGGAAGGCAGGGCAGCATATTTGCCACTTCAGACGCCTGGTATATTTGTGCGGGGAAGGGGGTTATGTTAAGTGAAGTGCGCGCCTGGAGAATTAACGTTTTAGTAGCTTGTCACATGCACACTTTTTGTATGAAAGATCTAACTTGTTCCCAGAGATAACGGTTCATCGTGTGAAATATTGACTGTTTTCTCGGATTCAACATTCGTTCAGCTCACAAGTTTCTCTGGCGTGAAGCCCTTATCTTATGTTATGTCCAGGAAGAATCCCGCAACTGTAGTGTTTGATGTCAGTTATTGGTCTACATGCAGCTGCGGTGTGTCAGACTTACAATACCCAAGCATATATGTAGCAAGAAACTGCAGCGTCATCAAGATGTTGGCAACACTTCCGCGATGTACCGTCGTCTCTACTTCTTACTTGCCGCTGTGTGTATGAAAGAAAATAAAGCTCCTGACTACACTGTAAAAAAAACTTGCTAAATTGTTTAGGAAGTAATTAACGTAAACGCAGGCTGGGGCAGTTACCATACTTCCGCCTTGTAAATATGCAAACTGTTACACTTGTTACAATACAAGTCTGGTAGCTGCAGTATACATTTGACTGTTTTATAAAAAGGTTTAGGAGTGTTACCACAGAATATTTAGGAATACAGAAGCGAAATAGCCGGTAGGCCAACGAACTCAGTCACACACGTCAGCAAAATGGCTTTCCTGGCCAGCAATATGGCGGGAACATCTTCTGCCAATCAGCGTGAGGCAGCTGCTCTGATATCCGGCAGCCAGTCCAATAGGAAACCTGCAGTAATATGCAGGAGCCAAACATACACGGGGCTGGTGTAAACAGCCTCGGGCAACCAATAGGCGGCGAAGTTCGCCCGTATCAAAGGAGCCGCCACGTCATTTCACGTCTGTATTACTATTTAGTCTGTGGTGTTACCAAGGATGTCTGGGAAACAATTCTACTACACCTACTTTCTTAGCGCTCCTATACGCACGGCTGGTAAATATACTATTTTTAGAGGGTATGTTTACATACAAATATACAGCTCACCTGTCAAGAACACTTTTTAAGGTTTTTTGAAACTGCTGTAAACGCTTGTTTTCAGACTGCTGTACCCAGAAAAGTACAAACTTTTTCGAAAAACAGAAATATAGGAGGTTTTGTTCGACATAACGCTATTCTTTCGTCGAATAAACTTTTATGGTGACCTCTTAAATACTATACGAAAAAAAAAATACTACTGCGTAAAATATGCTCCAACTAATTATTCCACGCTTAAAACATATTATTACACATCACCTGTGTAACACTGCCGCCCATATTGCTTCCTTCTTTTTTGTTTCCATTGAGTGAAGATGAGGTACGTAAAGAATTCTCGGCATCATACTTCTATTAGTCAGGACATTCAAACAGTATGTGTAGGTAGGTATATGAATACTGGCACACATACAACTGTATTATGTTAATGCAAATACATACTGTCATTTAAACGTATATATAAATACATAAATTACAGTGCGTTTGTGCACAAACGCATACTTTCATAAAATAATTGGGCAGATTTTCAAATAATTACACATACCCATACGTATTGTAACGTGTTTTAAGTATGCATATGTATATATATATGTACACACATATGCATATATATATTTATTTATTTATTTAATTAACGTGTGTGTGTTATTTTTTTTAATGGCGATTCTCACGCTTTAATTTGGAAACTAGAAATTAACTTTTTTTTAAAAAATACGTAACTATGTTAATAATGTGTGTGTTATCATTTAATTACGATTCTCAATTTTAATTGATGGCAATTAGCAGCTAACTTACTTTCTACGCACGTTAACTACGATAACGATTGTTACTTATCACCAGAGTATAATCTAATTACTATACATGTGTGTACGTACGTACAAATGATAAATATTTTTCAATATTATCAATATTTTATGTTTCAAAGCGATCCTTATTGAGAGGTTCGTGACGAGAGCTAGCATGCTGATATCGACGACATATATATCATCACCGAGACATATTGTTTTATAAGTTGGTATTCTCATGCAGAAATCTCCTTTCGCATTAGCGATAGATACACATCCATGTGGACTTTTCTTTACAAGAACCATATGCTGCATCTGTGTGTGGCGTCAATTTTTACGTATCACACACGGCCTGTTTTATATTACAAATTAAATGTTGCAGTTATAAATGTAAAATAATATAAGACGGCAACGGAAAAAGCAGGACCGCAAGGAAATACGCCTCTCTATAGCGAACAGCTTGATATTTATTTCAATTATTTAATCTTTAATATAATCTGTAAATTAAGCCTAAAAGGGATTTGCTATACTTAAACTGAGCTAGCTCCAGACCAGTCAGGTCTCTCAACACTTGGCAACAGTCCTCCAATACTGGCCCTCGTCTCTTCACTCTGCCTCCGGCAGTAGCGATCATTCCCTCTCTCCCAGCGCACCCTTGTAACGAGTGTTGTTATTGGTCTGCTCACTTCCCCTCCCCCTTCCAACAAAGCGTCGATCACACACGGCCGTGTATAAACGTCATCACGCGTTACCATCATCTGCCTTCACAACGACACTTTTCCCCTCTTTGATCTTTCATACGCCAGATAAATGCGCAAGGGCAAAAAAACACCAGGCAATATTTCTCCAATTGGGAACTGACATTGTTCCAGTGGTAGGATGAATATAGGAAGCCGTGCGTGGGACACGGACACATTCTCTCCCTCCTTAGTAACCGATATTGGTATGACATTGTCCTGTGAGTTTTTAAAACATTAGTGATTTAAAAATATTGAATTTAATTGTTTTGTAATTTTTTTTTTTTCGAAAATCTTAACTAACGAAAGCCCTTCTAAGCTGGAAATCTAAAACCTGACAACGTTATCCCCCTCTCACCGCCCCACTTTTTTCCCCTTCCCAAGCAGAAAGTCTTGGCTCGTCCCGGCACGCAGCACTATTCATTTAGATACAGTATGTTCCCTAATGTCAACCTGGACGAATAGTTGGAGAGGCATGTGTAATTCCGTGGCATTTTGAACGAAGGAATAGTTTTAATTCTGGGGATGTTTTATTGTGACCTATGTATAGGCTGGCCTGGATCAACAGAGCACTACTTAACAATTTTCTACGAGCCGTTATGTCTCCTTTTTTTACTATTTTAAATACGAATACTTCCAGGTAACTAAACACTAGTGTAAACATCTGACAACTCTCAAAACTGTACTTTTATATCCCCACTAAATACATATTCTTAGTTATTATAAGTGTTCGGGAGTGCTTACTTTACAATGAACCGCCTATACGCATGTATTAAATGGTGTTTGTTCTCTTTAAATTTGTAGCAACATGACGAGATAATAGTTTTGTGTATACTTTTCGGCTGAAGCTATAATATTGGTAGAGCCACGATTTTATGGCGAAGAGATTTTTGCAACATTTGGTTTCGATGCGTCATGTGCACACCTGCAGCTCTGCTATATCGTCTGTGATTGGATGATTTTACTCTCACTGACCTTGGAAAATTATAGACGTACAGACACACAATAATCTTATTCTGATTGGTGCAGTCAAATGAGAAACGTGTCTGAACAAAGACACGCTGCCAATAACCTTGAAACAGAACTGCCGATGTGCGCGTGAGTCACTGAAACAAAGTGGGGCAAAAATCTTTTCGCGACAAAGTCGTGGCCGTAATTATTGGAACATCTAACCTGTGGTTATCTTGACAATTAGCTCACGACTTAATTAACACCCCCTGGAGGGTATATGTACCTATGGCAAACAAACAACAAATTGCAGGATAAATCATGGTTAGGGCCATGAACAAATCGCGAGAAGATTCTTATCGGCTCAGTCAAATAGTGTAACAGCTCCACGCACAAGTGAATTCCAGTAATGTCTCGTTATTCTGAACGTACATTGAAACCCAGCAAAGAGTCAAGATTTCCCGCGATAGATCATCTGTATCTACAGACCATCTCTTGGGAGTATACTGAAGCAATTCTCATTCAGACCATCCAGAGTTAGTGAGAGTTGCCACGGTATTCCTTGTTCGCAACAGACCAGTGTTCACACTGAAAGAAAAGTTATGTAGGAAGACTTCCCTGCCAAAATATTTTGTTGTAAACACAAAATAATGGTTTTGTTAACCACAACATTTTAGTGATAACACAGTAGATTTTCTGATGACCACAAAACCAATTTTGCAGGGGGATCACCAACAAATTATTTCGTAGATGCCACAAAATGTTATTCTCTGTGCATGGTAAATTGTGTGGGTTTGTACTAAATTTTGTGAAGAATAGCAATAGAAACATGTATTTTACTAAATTATATTTATGGACAGAAAAATTTCAAGGTTTGAACGACCTGTAAGCTATAATTCACAGTCATGTGTACACTAATATAACCTCGGCAGAGCGTACATTGGCGATCTGTGTCGCTCCAGACGAGGTTGCACATGATTCGTTCCTTGATTCACTACACGTTTGCCATTTGGAATTAAAATTCTGAGGACATGTCTGCTTAAACTGTGATGTAATTACAAAACTATCATAAAAGTGTATGTGTTTCAAATCTGTATTGTGCTGAAACTATACGCGAAGTTCTCCTGTCTCCAGTTATCGAGGGAGTACGAGTGGAAAAAACACTATTATCAGTACGTATGCTACCTTACTTACATTAACAAGAGGCAGAAATTTACAAGTGTACTAAATCAAGACATCATTCAAATAAAAATGATTCTTAATTAATACCTGGATTGTTGTAGGACAAAAGTTCAGTTACATAAGCGTTCGGTAACGCAATGTTATTGGAATAGAACGTAACCTAAAGTAATATTTCTTCTTAGAAGTTCAGAAAAATCGTAAATCAAAGATATACCAAGTCTGGCCGACCTTTAAAAGCTTTCAGTCACGAAGTTTGTATGAGGAACCCTCGTTAAAAGGAAAAAAACTTTAAATGGATCAATAATGTCATTCGAACAAAAATTGTCCTCTGTACATTTCTTTAAGACATTTTGAAATTATAAGTGTTTTAAAAATGTATGCCTTAATTTATTTGTGAAATACAAATATTTAAAATACATTTAAGTTATTAAGTACTAAAAATATTTAAAACATCGTCGAAGTTATTCATATGGCAGTCTTCTCATAGCGGCATGTCAAAGTCAAAATTTACAAGTTACGGGGACATACAAATAACAAAAACTTACTCGAAAGGAACACTGCAATTAGATATGAAAGATCATTTGCTAAAGATTTAAAAACACACAACGGAATTAGTTTGCATTTTTTTTAATTCTAAAAATTATGACAGTTTTCTAAATTTACTTCAATTCTCAAATAAAAAATACAAAGGAATAATATTGTTTGGTTTTTTAATTTTTTTATCGTAAGCCCTATCATACAGAATTTCATTAAGAATTATTTAATTTGAGCAAGTCTGTTTGTTTCAGTTATTTGTATGTTCCTGAAACTTGCAAATCTGGACTTTGACAAGCTGCTTTGGAATTACTGTGTGAGTTAAAAAAAATATATAGCTGAAAAATGTAGTATCAAGTGACGTATACAAAACTAATACTCTATCGTACAAATTTAAAAGATGCATTTAGCCACTTGAACGGTCCTAAGAGCTCTGATCTACCTGTGAAAACTGGCGAGAGTACTGACAGAGGTCTGTATGGTACGTTGTATTACACGTGATTCAGTACCTGGCCAACATATGCCATTCCTGAAGCTTATTGGTTCATCTCAGTGTACCACGTTGTAGCAGGATCTTTTATAACGTCTTCAAGTACTCTGAAAACAATGAACCAGTCAGTATTTTTATTATCATAAAAACTCGAAAGTTACAGCTCATAACATTATTTCCTACACGTTTATTCCGGTCGCCATATTCTCCTGTTTTCAACGTAAACGGCAGCTGTCCGAAAGCAGTATCACAACCATTGACTGAGATTCGCTGAATGTAATTTAAGGCCATGATCTCCCGTTTATTTAAACAATTGCAAATAACTAAGATGTTTTTTAACCAAATGCTTTGAAAAAATTTGAGACATTGTACAGTCATACGATACACAATTTTGCCAGACCGTTTTTTTTAAAATAATATACCATTTGCGAGAAAAAAATATTTTGCTTCATTTTGGCTTATTTTCACAACAAAATGTGTACTATTTCGGGGGCAAAAATCTAAAAATCAGTTTGGTATATTGCAACAGAAAAATTCATACGAAAGCGTTGACGTATAAGTGTTAAAACTGCCAAAATAATTTTTGATATATGTATTAATTTACGTTACAAAAAATATTTTCGAAACCACTGCTGAACTAGGGATCGAGGCCTTAATGTCCTTGGTGACGCCAGGGTTCTCAGGTCCACACTTAATCCGAATATATGGTTACAATTAGTGAGATGTTATCACCGGAATTCTAGTTTACAATCTGTTCTGAGTGTTGAACCTGTATAATTAAATGGAAATCAGTTAACATGCAAGTGTAAAGTCACCGACAATAAACGGAAATCGCCTTTAAATCGATAGCACCACTGAAACAATCAGTAGGGTGTCAATAACTGTAGTTGCTCTTTTTTGACTGAAACGAGTGGAATATCACTGAGTGGATGATTTCTCACTGATCTGAGTTTAGAGTTAGGCAGCACCCATAAGAAAAACACCCAAATCTTACTGCTCTAAGTGCGTGATATACAGAGTGTCCACATGAAACCTCCCTGATTTCAAAATGCTGTTAAAAATAAACTATTAGACATAGCGACTTGCGGTTTGCGGCATCATGTGCAGAAACTCATAAAGTTTTGTTCAAAAATTCAGTACACTTCTATGTGGGCTCCTTTCGTAACCCTCAAAATGTCTAGACGATTCTCTATCTCAGCCCATGTGCGCACAAGCATATCTGGGGTGATGGTGCCTATTGCATCCACAATTCGCCTGCGGAGATCGCCTAGGTCGCGTACAGGAGAGGCATACACAATGTCTTTCACATAACCCCACAGAAAGAAGTCCAGAGGGGTAATGTCCGGGGATCATGGTGGCCACTTGGTTGGTCCATCACGTCCTATCCATCGCTGTGGAAATGTTCTGTCCAGGAAGTCACGAACATGCAAACTCCAGTGCGGTGGTGCACCATCCTGCTGGAAGATGACACATGGTTGAAGGGAAAGGAGTTGAGGGATAGCAAATTGCTCAAGCATGTCCAGATAAATGATTCCTGTTACTGTTGGCTCGATGAAGAAAAATGGTCCAATAATCCGCTATTTCACTAGCGCACACCACACATTCACCTTTTCGCTGTCTCTGACATGTTCCCGAAAACTGTGGGGGTTTTCGGTACCCCAGATGCGAATGTTATGCCGATTGACCTTTCCACATGTGTGGAAAGTTGCTTCATCAGAGAAAACAACATTTCCTAGATAGTTCGGATCTTGCTCGATCCTCTCCAACATCTCAATAGAAAATTCGTAACGAAGTTGCAAGTCGTTCGGCTTCAATGCTTGCACAATTTGCACTTTGTAAGCATACAGACGAAGACGTAGATGCAGCACCTTATGAACTTTTGAGCGAGGAATGTTTAGCTCTCGTGATGCTCGGCGAACTGACTTTGATGGACTTCTTTGGAAGGCCTGTCGGATCTCCTCTACCCTTTCATTGGATGTGCTTTGTCTGCCAGAACCTGACCGTCGGTTTACACTCCCAGTGGCCAGGAACTTGTCATACCAAGCCTTAACCGTCTTAACATCTGGTGGCTCCTTGTGAAATTCACGTCGGCAATTCCGTTGGACGGCAATGGGTGACTTTGTTTCCACATACCACACAACGCATTGGGCTCTCTCTTGAGGCGTTGTCATATCTGGTTATCAGTTTCCACCTGAAGCAAAAGAAAAGGTACCAGTTAGCAAATATTCAACACAAAACGTTATGAGTTTCTGCACATGATGCCGCAAACCGCTAGTCGCTATGTCTAATAGTTTATTTTTAACAGCATTTTGAAACCAGGGAGGTTTCATGTGGACGCCCTGAAAATCACAACCGTTAACGAATAAAATTTAAAAATGTGTACGTAATATTTTAACTGTATGCAAAACTATTTTAGCCAAAATCTCTTCGATAGTATTTTTAGAACGCTACTACATTTTTGCCCTTTTCGCCCACGTAGATAAAATGTCAGGCCGCAACACCTAGTCGAGTTTGATATCGTTCAGCTGCACATTACAAAGTATCGACTTTGTCCAAAGTGGGACACCGCAGAAACCTCAGTCTCGCTAAATGTCAGACCTGGAACTTTATAAACTCACAAAGGTAGGAAGGTCGCTAAAATGTTATATTAATCTAGGAGGTACTGGGTCATAATCCCGGATATGACCTACAAACGTGTCATAGGTTTTTGTGCAAGTCACATAGAACCTCGGTTTATTATAAAAAAAAATGCCGAGCAAAATGTAGCAGCTGTGAAACACAAGCCTCGCATAGGGAGACCCGTGTTCGGTTTTCCGCATGGTCAAACTAATTTCTGTTTTCCAGGGTTTTCATAAATCAGTCCAGTCGGATGATTGTCTCCATCAATTATTCAGTGATGACCCATACTTTTCTGACGTAATATTACTGCTAAATGTTGCTTACAAATATGCTTTAGGGGCCTCCCCGGATAGACTGCGTTAGTGTGTGTGAGTGTGTGTGTGTGAGTGTGTGTGAGAGTGTGTGTGTAAGGCAGGAGCGCTAAGGTTGCCGTTGACCAGCATATGTAACGCATTATCGCCTCTCTGCGCAAGCCACTCAGCTGGCGTGCAGTACTTTACTGTTATCTATTTTTTTTCCTATGGGACTTTAAGCTGTGACCACATTATTTTATTTGTGGACAGCATAGTTCAAAGTCTAACGCTTGCTTCTATAGTTGGTTTTTTTTAATCCGGTTATTATTTTTCCAGATACGGCAGTCTGGTAACCCCATTTTTGGCCATTTTGAGGGGCCTGAAATTATATTTCTTATAAGCGTGCCGAATGCTTAAAACTATAGCGACATACTTTCAAGTGTCTGTTCTTTTCGTAGACATACAGATATAACGCGCGTTAAAGAGTTTCATTTAAAAAAAAGAATAGCCATAACGTACTGCAACGAATTTGAAGCGCAAGTAGGGAGGTTCCTTAATATTCTTCACCAAGGTGTATATGGCCGAAAATGGACCGCGGAAAAAAAATTTAAATCGCTACATTAAGTCAATTTTCTATACAAATTAGTTGTGGGTGTTACAATTTTGTACAGAGGTATTAAATTAAATACGGCGTTTCTCAAATAAACTTATAGTACAATGCCTTGTTACACTCGTAAATGTAACGTAATGTGGACTGAAAACACGTGTTTTTCTTCTGTAAAAAATTAGGCCTATAACATCCACAGCTCATTTTTAGCAGAAAATTTACTTCTGTTGTTTCTCAAATGACTGATTCAACTAATTTTTAAATCTTAGTGGAAGACCTGAAGTGCATTTACACGCGCGTAACGTTCGTAAAACGTTATTTCTAAGCAGACAATATTCATGCATATTTAGCATTTTCGAATAATATTCAGTGTGTCGAGTATATGCATACGACTGGGCACCATTCCAGTGCTAGCCTTAGTGACTTAGGAAACATGCGGAAATCTGACATAAGCATGCCTGAACCGAGAAGAGAATGTCCAACCAGTATTTCAGTACTGTGCCACCACACTTCGTTATTTAAGAAGCGACGAGTAAAAATCGCCTTTCTGTTACGTCACGTTTCAATCCGCCACCTGCATTTTTAACATTAGCTAACATTTAAAACACCTCTTTAAGTTCTGACCTGATCTCCGTTCACCTTTACAAACGGTTAAGAATTAACACAGGCAATTATAAACAAATATTATGATTGGTCGCTGATCACCGGTCACGGTGTTCATGGGTGAGAAATAGGTACTGTTGGTCTGTTGCGTAATAAGCTTACTAAAGAGTATTAGAACTGTTCAAATCTGCACAATATGGGATCCTACTACACTTTCAGCTTGTAAATGGGAAATATACTGAGCAATGTTACTATACAACTCTAGTTACATCAGTATGAATTTGACGGTTTCCTTCAAGTGTACAGGTACGCTATTGTTGATGTGAGAGAGAACGTTTTACAGTACATACTCTCGTAATTTGTTTGTACAGAATGCTTCAAAATTGCATGTCATTACATGGGGGAATAATGCTCAAGTTTAAATGAAGAGAAAATGTCACGTGAACATGTGTCGGACAACACAGCATTTCCGCTCTACAGTTCACAGTTGATGATTAGAGGTACGTCAATTTCGCGAAATCATCTGGCAGCAGCCTAGAATTGTCAGTCCTATACACCCACTGGCCACAATTGATTGTCTACTGGCTTATAACATTAAAAGCGAGTGGCAAGCAATAACCCTATGCATTATTTCCTTGTTGACTACTGGCTTGCAATAGTCGAAGGCGTTTCGTAACAGCCGCCAGCAAGTCACAGACATGACAATGAAATATACATAGTTGGCGTTCAACCTGACCTGGAATGTATCTGCGAAATTGACGTACCTCTATTGATGATGTTACAGAGCATATCGTGTAGGTTGGATTGTGTTACTTTGGCAACTTTATACCAGACGAGACGTATTTAATTGGATGGTTAGACATTGCGTGATGTATAGGGCACGGAAAATTTCGCTGACTCAATGACCCGTATGCTAGAACCCATTGTCCTATGCATATTCAAGCCCCGCCTATTAGTTTATTGTCTGTCGTTCCAGTGAGTAACAGCTAGTAGACATATTGTCGGGGCTTGAGTATGCACAGTATAGTGCATTCTATCATGCAGGTCGTTGAATACGCGATATTTTCTGGCCTCTAGAGAATTGCATAGTAACATGACCTAGCACGTGAACTATGCAGTGTAAGTCATGAGACTCAATAGTACAGTAACTGTGTGTTTTATGACATATGTTCATGTTACATTATTTCTTCTTCTATATGTGAGATCTGGTACATTTACAAATAATATTTTAGGACGGAGATTCAAAGGTCCAGCTATTAACAGAAGCCGTTTTCGTCATGGAAATATTCCAACAAGTACCCACGTATAATATATTTTCTATACTCCGTCCACTCTAAGGTTGCAGCAGAAATAAAAATTTCTAACGAAGTAAATCAAAGCAATTGAATTATGTCTTCATTCCTATTGTGCTGTTACAAACTTTACTTGTATTTTCCAATAATTAAAATGAAATTTATGTTGTGAAAAAATGTTTGTCATTCACTTGACTGAATAAGCTACAACCTTAGAATGGATAGGGTGTTAAGCCCTGTGTTTGGTGGGAGATCCTCGTGAATGAATGTGTATATGATCCGGTTTAAATATAAACAATGCGACTTACGTAACAATAAAAGTGTATGGACTACAACGTAATTAGGCCTATAAATTAACTTCTGAGCTCACAATAAGTAACATTTTATAATACCTAAACCCATTCCTTTTAACTTTCACTGCAACCAGCGTGGCGTAACCAAGGGGAAATATATAGGGGTCCCCCCTTGCTCATCGTCATTAGTTTGGTAAAAAATAAATAAAAACATTAAAAAAATTTACCAGTAGAATATTTAATGATTCGTTACGAAAACGGCTAAAATTTCACTATATGCACCTAGATATTCAAATGTTCCCTGGTGAGGTCCCCCGGGCTCCCTCCTACTCAAAACCTGGCAACGCCACTGACAGGCAGTACATGGTTTTATGAAGCAGACTGTACTCGAACACCGACAAGAAACAAGAGCCCTCAGTGTTTGGCGTGTCTTGTCTAGAATCTACGCGGTCTTTGACTGAAGAGAAGAGTGTAATACAGGATGGTTCCTTCACGGTTTATAACGCGTGCTCTAGCTTTGTTATGACGATGGAGGGGTGATGTTCGGAGACAGGAACGGAGGGGTGCAACCAACACCTTCTGTTATACTTTCTCGTTGGATAGTTTTCGAAATTTTCAGAAGGTGGGGGCCTCTACGTCGAAAATTACATCCTAAAACTTAACTTGCCACAACACAAATTTCGTTCCGGTAATAATGTTATATGAACCTCTGTAAATTTCTTCGGGTCAAATAATAGTAGGCTGTTATGTAAGGAAAAAACCTGCAGACATTATGTTTTTTTCTTATGCAATTTTCACGTATTATCAGGAAGTTGGTGGTCTTGGAGGAACAACCTGAGTGTATAAGCCGAGGTGATACTGCAGTGGTTCGTTACTGTCTTCCGCATAGATGAATGTGACGTTACAAACACCACACTTAGTCCTGAACACAGGAAAAAAAAAACTTTTAATATAATCGCCCTCGTCTGGAATCGAACCCGAGATCCTTGGCTTACCGGCAAGGAGCTCTAAACGTTGTTATAATGTATTTTTTAGAAATCGTTCACTTTCTTATTTCAAAAATTTGAGTAACTCCGAGTAGTTTGTGTTACGTAAGTTGTATTTTGTATTGTTTGTGTGTTTTTTAGTAATCAGTTTAGACGAGCCGGACCTGAGAATCAAACCCAGCACCGGTCGTACCATAAGCCGGTGCGTATCCAATTGTTCTGCGAAGGTTGGCTCAACTGAGCCAAGCTGACAGACAACAGACATCAAACAAATTAAGTAAAAAGTCTGGTGGTAAAATTAATTGCGCATATTTAAGCGTAGCGTTATGTTGGCAAAATTTATTTCTCTACCGTGAAGAAAATAAAACTGGAGTTCAAGTGAAACATTTTACGAAAAAGGTTTAATAATAACAACAAATATATTGTTGCTTGTAGATACTGAACATTTTTAGCTACTGTACTTGTGACGAGCACATATGTGTGACATGCAGTGGCGTCATTTAGGGGGCAGGGGGGGGGGGCAAATGCCCCCCCTGGATCTAGAATTTTAAGTGTATAAAATGTATTTTTTGTATTTTGTTATTTAAATAATGCTAACTTAAGCATATAAAACTGAAGTTTTATTATTATAGTTTCTAGTTTATACATGCTTAATTAACAAAAAAAGATGCAACAAGGTCACTGTCGCCGAAAAAAAAATTT